>QRFJ01005806.1:0-25480 GCA_006176705.1 Cocos nucifera
AATAATATACACGTCCAGCTGTATATTTTGTATATACATCTTCCTTTGTAACAAATTAAATATGTAACAATTAAATATCAATAAATGCCATTCATTACTTATATATACTTATATTATTAACTCAACTTATATATACTTTTATTATTAACTCATAATTACTTATATTATATTATTATTTATTATTATTATAATAATACATGTGTATCTGTAATATTATTGAATCGTTTCATTCGCGAGGAGCTGGATGAGAAGAAACTCTCATGTCCGGTTCTGCAATAGAGATGGAATTAAGAAACAACCATCAACTATAACCCCAAAAGAACCAGATTTCGTAAACAACATAGAGGAAGAATGAAGGGAATATCTTGTCGAGGCAATCATATTTGTTTCGGCGGATACGCTCTTCAGGCACTTGAACCCGCTTGGATCACAGCTAGACAGATAGAAGCGGGGCGGAGAGCAATGACACGATATGCGCGTCGTGGTGGAAAAATATGGGTACGTATATTTCCCGACAAGCCTGTTACAGTAAGACCTACCGAAACACGTATGGGTTCGGGAAAGGGATCCCCCGAATATTGGGTATCTGTTGTTAAACCGGGTCGAATACTTTATGAAATGGGCGGAGTATCAGAAACTGTAGCCAGAGCAGCTATTTCAATAGCTGCGTGCAAAATGCCTATACGAACTCAATTTGTTATTTCACGATAGGGATGTAGAACTAAACAAAAGGGATATTGAGGATGAAAAAACAACCGCAGGTTTATTTTTTTCTGGACGGACAATATTTCTTTTTTTCCTTCATCCTTTGCATTGAAATAACAGATTCAAATAAAAAATATATGATTCAACCTCAGACCCTTTTGAATGTAGCGGATAACAGCGGAGCTCGAGAATTGATGTGTATTCGAATCATAGGAGCTGGTAATCACCGATATGCTCATATTGGTGACGTTATTGTTGCTGTAATCAAAGAAGCAGTGCCAAATATGCCTCTAGAAAGATCAGAAGTCATTAGAGCTGTAATTGTACGTACATGTAAAGAACTCAAACGTGACAACGGTATGATAATACGATATGATGACAATGCAGCGGTCGTCATTGATCAAGAAGGAAATCCAAAAGGAACTCGAGTTTTTGGTGCGATCGCTCGGGAATTGAGACAGTTGAATTTTACTAAAATAGTTTCATTAGCTCCCGAGGTATTATAAATACTAGTAGATGACACTATGATATAGTAGGCTATCTGAAATAGATCAAATTAATAGATTGTGTCTCACGCATATACTTTTAAAAATTTCATAATTCAAAAAAAAAAAAACAAAGAAAAAAGAAAAAAGGAAACATGTTGATTATATCAAAATTAGGAGGCACAAAAAATTATAGTCCGTTATGGGTAGGGACACTATTGCCGATATAATAACTTCTATAAGAAATGCTGACATGAATAAAAAAGGAACGGTTCGAATAGCATCTACTAATATCACCGAAAACATTGTTAAAATACTTCTACGAGAAGGTTTTATTGAAAATGTTCGGAAACATCAGGAAAATAACAAATATTTCTTGGTTTCAACCCTGCGACATAGAAAGACTAGGAAAGGAATATATAGAACCGTTTTAAAGTGTATCAGCCGACCCGGTTTACGAATTTATTCCAACTATCAACGAATTCCTAAGATTTTAGGTGGAATGGGAATTGTAATTCTTTCTACTTCTCGAGGTATAATGACAGATCGAGAAGCTCGACTAGAAAGAATTGGAGGAGAAATTTTGTGTTATATATGGTGATCCTCCTCTGGTATCCTAATTTTATCTCTAACTTCCCATTTGTGAAATAGAGAGGAAAAGTGAGTTATATACCTCTTCCTTCATTAGTTGATACTTCAAGGGGGTTACCTGGAATGAAAGAACAAAAATTGATTCATGAAGGTTTAATTACTGAATCACTTCCCAACGGTATGTTCCGGGTCCGTTTAGATAATGAAGATCTAATTCTAGGTTATGCTTCAGGGAGGATCCGGCGCAGTTTTATACGGATACTACCAGGAGATAGAGTAAAAATTGAAGTAAGTCGTTATGATTCAACCAGAGGACGTATAATTTATAGACTTCGCAACAAAGATTCGAACGATTAGGTGATTTTTTAAACATTCCTTTCATGGGGACACAATTCGAAGTTAAAAAAAAAAATATTCAAGAAACTTATTTTCCTCAAAAGAGTAGATTCAGAATTAAGGTAAGGAATAAGAAATATGAAAATAAGGACTTCTGTTCGTAAAATTTGTGAAAAATGTCGACTGATCCGTAGGCGCGGACGAATTATAGTGATTTGTTCCAATCCGAGACATAAACAGAGACAAGGATAATCTTTCTAAAAAAGAACTTTCTTTTCTAAAGGGGAGGACCCATGTAAGAATAAAAGATCTGTTTTAACATGAAATGGATATCTCCGTATCTTTTCTTTCTGTATATTTCTGACTCATATTTATGAGATGATAAAATATGACAAAAGCTATACCAAGAATTGGTTCACGTAGGAATGGACGTATTGGTTCACGTAAGAATGGACGTAGAATACCAAAAGGAGTTATTCATGTTCAAGCGAGTTTCAACAATACCATTGTAACTGTTACAGATGTACGAGGTCGGGTGGTTTCTTGGGCCTCCGCGGGTACTTCTGGATTCAAAGGCACAAGAAGAGGTACACCGTATGCTGCTCAAGCCGCAGCGGTAAACGCTATTCGTACAGTAGTCGATCAGGGTATGCAACGGGCAGAAGTTATGATAAAAGGCCCTGGTCTCGGAAGAGATGCAGCATTACGAGCCATTCGTAGAAGTGGTATACTATTAAGTTTAGTACGTGATGTAACACCTATGCCACATAATGGGTGTCGACCTCCTAAAAAAAGACGTGTGTAGAAATAAGAATTAAACAGATTTCAAGAGAAATAAACGATTCAATGATCTGATCAAATATTATAATAATACTTATTATAGTATGGTTCGAGAGGAAGTAGTAGGATCCACTCGAACACTACGGTGGAAATGTGTTGAATCAAGAGTAGACAGTAAGCGTCTTTATTATGGTCGTTTCATTCTGTCCCCGCTTATGAAAGGTCAAGCCGATACCATAGGTATTGCCATGCGAAGGGCTTTACTTGGAGAAATAGAAGGAACATGTATCACACGTGCAAAATCTGAGAAAGCAGCACATGAATATTCTACAATAGTAGGTATTGAAGAATCAGTACATGAAATTTTACTAAATTTGAAAGAAATTATATTGAGAAGTAATCTGTATGGAGTTATAGACGCATCCATCTGCGTCAGGGGGCCTAGATACGTAACCGCTCAAGATATCATCTCACCACCTTACGTGGAAATAGTTGACACGACACAACATATAGCTAACCTGACGGAACCAATTGATTTGTGTATTGAATTACAAATCAAGAGAGATCGCGGATATCGTATGAAATCCGCAAATAACTCTCAAGATGGAAGTTATCCTATAGATGCTGTATCCATGCCTGTTCGAAATGCGAATCATAGTATTCATTCTTATGGGAATGGGAATGAAAAACAAGAGATACTTTTTCTAGAAATATGGACGAATGGAAGTTTAACTCCTAAGGAAGCACTTTATGAAGCTTCTCGTAATTTGATTGATTTATTTATTCCTTTTCTACATGCGGAGGAAGAGGACATTAATTTCGAAGAGAATAAAAACAGGTTTCCTCTACCCCTTTTTACCTTTCAAAATAGATTAACTAATCTAAAGAAAAACAAAAAAGGAATTCCATTGAAATGTATTTTTATTGACCAATCAGAATTGCCTTCCAGGACCTATAACTGTCTCAAAGGGTCCAATATACATACATTATCGGACCTTTTGAGTAACAGTCAAGAAGATCTTATGAGAATTGAATTTTTTCGAATAGAAGATGTAAAACAGATATTGGACACTCTACAGAAGTATTTCGCAATTGATTTATCTAAGAATAAGAATAAGTTTTCATTTTAAATCCATTGTAATTATTTCATCTTCTTTTTATAATAGAAAAAAAAAAAAGTTAGAAAGAAAAAAAGAATAAAATTCGTTTTTAATCTTTGGCACGATCCGTATTTTCCCGGAATGGATCATAATAAAATAAAATTAATGTCTCTAGGGAATAATCACTTCAAAGTAAATCTTCCCTAGATACCTATATCATGGTATTTAACAGTTGAATCAATTTGAAAAAGACCTAAAGTTAGGGATTTATCAATAGGTAATGTTGCTCCAATACCTAACCAAAGAGCTACTACGGTACCGATCAAAAAGACTGTTGTAGCTACTGGACGACGAAATGGATTTTGGAATTTATTGACATTCTCCAAAAAAGGTACTGTCAATAATCCCATTGGTACTGAAACCATTAAAAGAACACCCAATAACTTATTGGGCACTGTGCGGAGTATTTGAAATACGGGAAAGAAGTACCATTCGGGTAATATTTCCAAAGGAGTTGCAAATGGATCCGCCGGTTCACCAATCATTGACGGTTCTAGAACCGCTAAGCCTACATTACATGCGAGAGTACCTAGAATTACTACTGGAAAAATATATAAAAGATCATTGGGCCATGCGGGTTCTCCATAATAATTATGCCCCATTCCTTTAGCCAATTTAGCTCTTAATACAGGATCATTCAAGTCAGGTTTCTTTGTTATTGGGATAGGTGAATTCTTATAGATCCATCCCCCGAAGGAACCGGACATGATAATTTTTCATCATCCGGCTCGAGCAAGAACCAAAGGAATGACAGAACTAGATACATATAAAATCTATATTTCATACATATCTCCACATATATAATGACTCTATGTAAGAAAAGATTTACCAAATTCCATTTTACGGAGTTGCAACTATTCATTGAAAAGAATTCAGTTCTTACAAGTAAATGCTCAATACCCAAGTAGGCTTACAAACTTGATCATGATCAAGTGCTTTTTGGATTGTCTCATGTCTTTTGATTGGTGTTTATCCCCACAACATCTCGATTTTCTTACATACAAAGTATTTACTTGTTACTAATAAAGTCTAGCCGCTGTTCTTCCTTAGATCCCTTATTTCACTCCGATAGTATTATAGATCGGGATCGATGCAGAGGAAATGAATGCATTTCTACACTATAAATAAAATTAAGTAAGTGGAATAGATAGAACATTGGATCATGCCACATCACTTATTCTATTCTACGGGATCTTACGGAGCCTGTTCATGCATGACATGATTCGGGTATGATCATAGAAAAGATTCTCCTCAAGCGAACCTGCCTATCCTCTGCTACATAGGGGGACTTACGTGGTGGTTGGATGCGGAGACACATTTGGTTATGAATTCCAACGTGGCGGATAAAATCATATATCTGCATGGCCCAATTAATAGTTCAAGTCACACACTCCCATAATCCATCCTCTCTTCGGAAAATCCACTTCAACTATTCGTATCAATTAAGAAATACAATACTTCGGAGTTGAAGAGAAGTATCCAAATAACATGTCTTATTTTTTCAATAATCCATATTTGTAGCAATGAATCCATATTTGTAGCAATAAAATAGTATTGTTCCTTCCCGATATGATATATGATCAATTACAAATATCTATGATCTGTCTTCTCTATAAAGGACCCGAAATACCTTGCTTACGTATCATTGGAAAGTGCATTAACATAAATACGGCAGTAAGAAGAGGCAATACAAAAGTGTGTAAACTATAAAAACGAGTCAAAGTGGATTGGCCCACACTAGCACTTCCACGTAATAACTCTACCAAAGGCGATCCTATTACAGGAATAGCTTCAGGTACACCTGTCACGATTTTGACTGCCCAATAACCAATTTGGTCCCGAGGTAAGGAATAACCAGTTACACCAAAAGATGCAGTCAATACAGCTAAAACCACACCTGTAACCCAAGTTAATTCGCGGGGTTTTTTAAATCCACCTGTGAGATATACACGAAATACGTGCAGGATCATCATTAGAACCATCATACTTGCTGACCATCGATGAACTGATCGAATTAACCAACCAAAATTGGCCTCAGTCATTATGTATTGAACAGAGGAAAAAGCTTCTGTAACGGTTGGACGATAGTAAAAAGTCATAGCAAAACCTGTAGCTACTTGTACTAAAAAACAAGTAAGTGTGATCCCCCCTAAACAATAAAATATGTTGACATGAGGAGGAACATATTTACTAGTTATATCATCCGCAATCGCCTGAATCTCGAGACGTTCCTCAAACCAATCATATACCTTATTGAGATAGGTAATCCAAAGGAATTCCCCCTCTGAGAACCGTATATGAGAATTTCATCTCGTACGGCTCAAGCGGAAACACACAAATACTGATTTCAACGGATATGTAATAGAAAGTTCAAAACTTCTTAGCCACTTGATTCGATTTGCCCCAAAGATACGAAGTAACAAAAATCCGGAATCTCTTCTTTGTGATGATAATGCCAAAAATATCAAGTTGGCTCATCCGTCTTTCTTTATGTTGATCGTTACAGGCCTCTTGAATCTTCTCTTCCCTATTTATTTTTTTTTTATTTGTTATTTGATTTGTTGTTTTTTGTGCGTAATGCAGATTAACAATAGTTTTGCTATTGATAGGAATTCCCTTGTTGAGACCCTATGAATCAATTGAAACCTCAGATTCACACTAGAACCACGATGATTTAATCAAGCAAAGCCTCAAGCTAAACTCAAAGGTTCTCTGAGTAAGAACCGTTTGATGATCACTTATTCAATGAATGGATGTAATGACTCAACAAAATCTAGAGAAACATTTGTCCTTTGTTCAAACTGAAAGAAGAAAAATCGTTTGATTTAGGAAATACCTATTTGAATTTTTTTTGAGTCCGGTTGCGAAGTCTGAATAGTAAATAGTAGGTATGAATCATAGTTCAAATATTTCTTTTCTTGATCTATTCTATATATTCCGTGCTCCAGATACTAGAATAAATATCCGACGAGGTAGAATCATCTTGATAGAGATGACAGGCCCATTTTCTGTATTATCAATAGGATCAATTATAACAAGTCACACACTCATATTCCGGAAATACCGAAACAAATAAATCTCACGGTCGAACTACCAGAATGGTCTAGAAATCCGAGTCTTTCTTAAGTAAAGTAATTTTTTTGATTGAAAAACTAGGACTTTCTAGTTCTTATGAACCTAACTCATTGAAATTCCATCCAGTAAAACGGAAGAATTATAAATTTCCAAAATAATAGATAGGAATATCGCAAATAGAGCCATTGCGACCCCCATAAGTGGTGTAGTCCCCCAGCCCGGTGCTACTTTACCATATTCCGAATTCAATGGTTTCAATAAATTCCCTACAGTAGTTCGTCTTGGCCCAGATCTAGAACTACCCTCAACGGTTTGTGTAGCCATAAAATACTATTCATTGGTTGAGATCTGTTGACTTTGTATACCATTCCGTTGTAGTTGTAAATAAACGATCTTATCGTAGATCCATTGTGATCTTGAAATTATCTAAAAATGGAAACAGCAACCCTAGTCGCCATCTCCATATCTGGTTTACTTGTAAGCTTTACTGGGTACGCCTTATATACCGCTTTTGGGCAACCCTCTCAACAACTAAGAGATCCATTCGAAGAACACGGGGACTAGTTGAAGTAATGAGTCTCCCATATTGGGAGGCTCATTACTTCAATTGAGATAATGAAAAATTATTTCATTTTTTTAGTTTTAGTCGGAACCTTAGGCGGTTCTCGAAAAAAGATAGCGAAAAAAATTATCCCTAAAGTCGAGACTAAAAGGAATGTATAAACCAATGCTTCCATAGATTCGATCGTGGTTTACAATTATAGCTTCCACACCTATTCATTTGGGATCATTTACCATATAAAGAAAAGTAAAGAGTCAAAGAATAAATGGTGATTCAAATCAAGATTTCTCCGGTACCTTATATCAAATCAAAAAAAAAAATAGAGGCGAAAGATACCAGAGCAATGTTGTATCAGACTACTTGTCTCCTTGTAGTTGGATCCCCAATTTTTTGAAATGCTCCAAATTCCACTTGAGCATCCAAATCTGGATCAATACCAGCAAAAACATCTCTGAACAAGGTTCTAGCACCATGCCAAATGTGTCCAAAAAAGAAGAGCAAAGCAAACGTAGCATGCCCAAAAGTGAACCAACCCCTTGGACTGCTACGAAAAACACCATCGGATTTCAAAGTAGCCCGATCTAATTCAAAAATTTCACCTAATTGGGCACGTCTAGCGTATTTTTTTACAGTAGCAGGATCACTATAACTAACTCCATTGAGTTCGCCACCATAGAACTCGACAGTTACACCTACTTGTTCAACACTATACTTTGATTCTGCCCTTCTAAAAGGAACATCGGCTCTCACAATTCCGTCTCCATCTACTAAAACTACCGGAAATGTTTCAAAAAAAGTAGGCATACGACGTACAAAAAGCTCGCGCCCTTCTTTATCTCTAAAGACGGGGTGTCCTAACCATCCAACAGCTATTCCATCCCCGTTGTCCATTGAGCCTGCTCTGAATAATCCCCCTTTTGCCGGATTATTACCAATGTAATCATAAAAAGCTAATTTTTCGGGAATTTTAGACCAAGCTTCCGATAAACTCAGATTTTCGGCTAGTCCGGCGCTAACTCTTCGATATATTTCTTGCTGAAAGTATCCCTGATCCCACTGATAACGAGTGGGACCAAATAATTCGATTGGGGTAGTTGCTGAACCATACCACATAGTTCCAGCAACAACGAAAGCTGCAAAAAAAACAGCAGCGATACTACTAGAAAGTACAGTTTCAATATTTCCCATACGTAATCCTTTGTATAGACGTTGAGGCGGACGGACACTAAGATGGAATAGACCTGCTAATATGCCCAATGTACCCGCTGCAATATGATGAGAGGCTATTCCTCCCGGAACAAAAGGATCAAAACCTTCCGCGCCCCACGCTGGATTTACAGATTGTACTTTTCCAGTTAGTCCATAAGGATCGGACACCCATATTCCAGGACCATACAAACCTGTTACATGAAATGCGCCAAAGCCAAAGCAAGCCACCCCTGAGAGAAATAAATGAATTCCAAAGATCTTGGGCAAATCCAAAGAAGGTTTTCCCGTACGCTCATCACAGAATATTTCTAGATCCCAATACACCCAATGCCAGATAGCTGCCAAGAAGCACAAGCCAGAAAACACAATATGTGCCCCTGCGACACCTTCATAACTCCAAATACCCGGATTCGTTATAGTTCCTCCTGAAATACTCCAACCACCCCACGAATTGGTTATTCCTAAACGAGTCATGAAGGGTATAACGAACATACCTTGTCTCCACATTGGATCAAGAACAGGGTCAGAGGGATCAAAAACCGCTAATTCGTATAGAGCCATCGAACCGGCCCAACCAGAAACTAGAGCTGTATGCATTATATGGACAGAAAGCAATCGACCGGGATCATTCAATACGACAGTATGAACACGATACCAAGGCAAACCCATGGAAATACCCCTTTATCAAAGATAAATAGACACTATGTCACCTTATTTTATCGCATTGCATTGGAAAGGACTATACTATGTACCTAAGTACCTAACCTTTTCAGTGGATTCTGTATGAGAAAGAGTTAATATTTATTCCGTTCCATTGAAAATAACGGAACAATTCTGTTCATAAGAACAAAGAGAAGCAGATCTATTCTATACCCGATAAGTACCAATACGCAATGGGAGAATTGGTACCATTTTGTGGGAACGAATGCATAGATACTTGTTTATCATTCGAACGATCGATTGCTCCGTTCGTTAAAATTTTTCTTTATTCATTCTATCTTACTCTATAAACCTTCCAATCAATCTATCTAGAAAATAGAATAAACAGAAAAAAGGATGAAGACAATAAACCCATTGTTACGTTTCCATATTAAAGTGAAGTATAGTACTTAGTTTTTTTTCTTTAATTTAATGCCCATTGGTGTTCCAAAAGTACCTTTTCGGAGTCCTGGAGAGGAAGATGCAGTTTGGGTTGACGTATAGTGCGACTTGTCAGACATATTGGGTCATATGGGATTTACCCGTTCTCTCCCCCGATCGAGATATCCTCTGTTTCGCCCAAGAAATATTGTATTGAGATTGAGTGAACCATCAATCATTTGGAGCGTGAAGTACAATTAGATCAATTTATATTGGGGATCAATATTATCAATTAGAAGAATTTATGGTTGACTTGGACTGATAAAATAAAGTCTCCAGGCTCCGTTCAGAAAATACCAAATTGGTAACAAATTGATAATATATGTACGATTACCACTTGTATCATAAACGATTCTTATACTTACTATAGGAGCGATCTCAAACTGCCAACCAATGGAGTAGTATGATGAATACATCGAATAGTTTGGAGAAGACATGAAACAAATTGAAAAAGAAGTCGTAACAAAAAAAGTGGTACTGAGATCATTTGCCCTATATGTACAAATAGAATTCGGGCAGATCTTTTCCCGGAGTAGAACAAACATGAACCTAAAAAAATGGAAAGGGCCCATTCAGGAACAATAAAATGACATCGTGATTTGAATCTCGATGAAACAATACATCAATGAGAGGTTAGTTCAATAAGTTCAGTAAATTCTTTTTTTTTATAGGTAAGGGAACAAAAACTCATCTTATGTTTTTTGAAAAATAGAAGAAGAAAGAAAACCCCCTTCATTAGAAAAACAAAAACCTGTTACAGAAAAAAAAAGAAATAGAACTGGAATCGACACATTGATTCTTTTTTTCGCAATTTTATTTTTGAACCGTATGCATCCAAAGGTGCACGTACGGTTCCTAAGGGAACCAATTTTGTCCTAATCAACCGACTTCATCGAGAAAGATTACTTTTTTTAGGCCAAGAAGTTGATAGCGAGATCTCGAATCAACTTGTTGGTCTCATGGTATATCTCAGTATAGAAGATGATACTAGGGATCTTTATTTATTTATAAACTCTCCCGGCGGATGGGTAATACCAGGAATAGCCATTTATGATACTATGCAATTTGTGCCACCCGATGTGCATACAATATGCATGGGATTAGCCGCTTCAATGGGATCTTTCATTCTGGTCGGAGGAGAAATTACCAAACGTCTAGCATTCCCTCACGCTTGGCGCCAATGAGTTTTTTTATTTGAAAAAAAAAAAAAGGAAGACTATGCCTTCGCCATATTGAATATGAATAATAAGTAATAATAGCATGGCACTTCGAGTTCGATATGAGCAAACCATTATTGTTTTTTTCATAACATGAGATTTTATGTCGAGATAGTAGTATGAAATAGAGGTCATTTCGGATTTGATCTTATGTGTCGGGGGTACATTTCAGCGTCACAAACCATTCTTTTTCACACCAGAATTCTCTTTCTGATATTTATGTTATGAAAGAAAAAGTACAAAAATGAAAAAAAAAAAAAGATCATTTTTTTCCTTATTTGATCGTATCAGAAAGGAACTTTGGGATTGCTAAATCACAGACAAAATAAATATATAAAGCAACAGAACCATCATAGTATTTTTTTTACTCCTACGAAAGGAAGGGTGGTAAATGGATCATTCAACGATCCGGATCGGATGGATTCTATTTCTTTCTTCAATAGAATAGAAGAGAAGAAAAAGAAAAAGTAAATTCCATTGTAGAGCCGTATGCACAAAAGATGCCTGTACGGTTGTACAATTCTATTCTTTTTTCTTATATTTTTTTTATCCCTTACTTTAGCCCAATCATGCAAGATAGAAGAACCCTTCATGATGTTATATCAATATCATCAGGGTTATGATTCACCAACCTGCTAGTTCTTTTTATGAGGCACAAGCAGGCGAATTTATCCTGGAAGCGGAAGAACTACTGAAACTTCGCGAAACCCTCACAAAGGTTTATGTACAAAGAACGGGTAATCCTTTATGGGTTGTATCCGAAGACATGGAAAGAGATGTTTTTATGTCAGCAACAGAAGCCCAAGTTCATGGCATTGTTGATCTTGTAGCGGTCGAAAATGAAAATACTAGGGATTTCATGTAAATCCATTTCAAACCATAATTCGAATTTTCTGCGATTTGATATTGAATAGAAAAAAAAAATTCATGATCATCAATCATCAGGTTAAGATCGATCTAAACCAACCCATTCCATTCTAGAATTCTATATATACATACGACATGCCAACTATTAAACAACTTATTAGAAACACAAGACAGCCAATAAGAAATGTCACGAAATCTCCCGCTCTTAGAGGATGTCCTCAGCGTCGAGGAACATGCACTAGGGTGTATGTGCGACTCGTTCAGATCATGAGTTCGAACAAATGAGACAATTTTCCAGTATCAATGACCAGTACCAATGAATAGGATAGATAGAGAAGATCTATCATATACCTATATTGTGTTTGGAATTTATGGTTTACATTGGTGCAAATCCAATCACCTAGATTTGAGATGAAAAGCAATTCCCCATTGGGGGCAAATGGTTATCCATTAAGCGGAGGAAATGGTATTATAAGAAGCAAAAAGGTTATACTCCTATTCTTGAAAGAACGGACTAACAGGGTCAGCTACCTAGCCAACTTTCATAATTAAATGCCGTCACTGTATGAATAACTCTTATTGTGAAAAGAACTATTACTGTATAATTGATGGGTAGAGCCAAAGAGTGTGAACTATACAAGTTAACAATAACATTTGATAAAGTGAAAGAAGAGGCTCCGGTGTATAGAGAGGACCTCACCGTTTAAAAAAAAAGTAACCATAGAAACGATGGAACCCACTATTTTTTTTTATTTGGTATCGTTAGAATTTCTTATTTCCAGGTGAAATGCCTGGAAGGAATAAAAAATCGTGGTTGGGGAAAGTCATAGTAGCAAAAGCCATTGGAATTTTTATTTTATATATCGGAATAATCCGTTTTGTTATTAATTGACGGGGGGTAAAGGATGACTGAAAGAAGAGAAATCAATTAGTTATTCATTAAGGTTTAATTTGATTCAATGACCAGAGTTAGACGAGGATATACAGCTCGGAAACGTCGAACAAAAATTCGTTTATTTGCATCAACCTTTATTGGGGCTCATTCAAGACTTACTCGAACGACTACTCAACAGAAAATGAGAGCTTTGGTTTCCTCTCATCGAGATAGAGGCAGGCAAAAGAGGGATTTTCGTAGTTTGTGGATCACTCGAATAAATGCAGTAATTCGTGAGAATAAGGTATTCTATAATTATAGTAGATTAATACCAAATCTGTACAAGAAGCAATTGCTTCTTAATCGTAAAATACTTGCGCAAATATCTATATCAAATAAGAATTGTCTTTACATGATTTCCAATCAGATTATCAAATAAAGGATATGATATTATAAAATATAATACAGAAATGATTGAAATTGAAACAGAATTCCCCGGAGAATGAACTCCGGGAAGATAGAATAAAAAAAATTAAGTAAGATAAGTAGTAGGAATGAACGAACATGTTTCAATAAAAAAAATATTTCTTCTTCCCCCATTTTTTATTTCTTATAACACAAGAAATAAATCGGGATTCTAGGCCTTTTGAACAAAACATCAATCTGAGCTTGAGTTCCGATTGGAGTTTTGAGTCAATTGAGGAGTATGTTTATTTATTTCTGGTTCTAGGACCAGTAGTTCTGGGGATCGACTCGGCTCTCTCAAATTGTTTCTCATTATTAAGAAAAGGTAACAAAGATAAAATACGAGCTTGTTTTATAGCAATAGTAATTAATCGTTGTTGTTTCAAGGTCAATTTATTCACCCGTCTAGATAATATTTTTCCTTGTTCACTAATAAATCGACTAATTAAACTCATGTTTCTATAATCGATTTGATCCCCCGATCCAATTGGGGACAAACGCCTACGAAAGGATCGCTTGTATTTACGAAAAGGTTGCTTGGATTTATCCATGGTTTATTCCTTATCTCTAAAATTCTATTTCTTTATTCATTTCAGATCTGACCGAAATAGGCTTTGATTCGCATCATTTATATTATACAACTCATATATAATACATATCATATGTATGTATATATATATGAAAATGAAATCGGGTTTGATTTGTATTGTATATATTATGTATATTATATATGTTATATTTATGTTAAGTTAAATATGTTAACTTAAATATGTTAAGTTCTTCCTCTTCCTTGGAAAGATCGCGCACACGTTCCGTTCCATCTATTTCTTTATTTCCCCATGAATCGTATGCTTGTGACAATAGCGACAAAATTTTCTCAATTCTAATCGACTGGATGTATTGTGTCGATTCTTTTGAGTAATATATCTAGAAATACCCGGCGATTCTTTATTGACACCATTTCGGACACAACTGGTACATTCCAAAATAACTCTGACTCTGACATCTTTACCCTTGGCCATGAACCCCCTTTTGATTTTGGATCGACTTAACTTCTTCTATTTTCGACCCGAACTGAAGAAGAATAAAAGAACAAAAAAATCAATAAGAAAATCAATAGAAGTTACTAACTTGAAATTCCATTTTCATTTCTAAAGATTTCGTTGTGTTGTATGTGTTGTAATTATATAATTACAATTAATATTAATAGAGTAATAGTAATAATTAATAAAGTAATAGTAATAATTAATAAAGTAATAATTAATAATAAAGTAATAATTAAGTAATACAATTTCTTTCTAACTATCAATTATTCCTATCTTAAATCCCAATATTTCGTTTAAGTATCTTCTTTCTATGCTATGATTTCGTGGATTCTGCCCTAGATCTGGATACACATTTCCATTTCTGTTTCCCAAAATTCGATCTTAGATTCACCAGATTTTTGTCGAGGTTCAATACACTTTTCCTTTTTTCTTTCCTTCCTATCCTCCTCCTATCCTAAAGAACTGAAAAAAAAAGGAAGGGGCGAAATTTTAGTCACGTCACGTAGAATTGTATCCCTAATTTTCTTCATTTCTTCGCATATTAATAACTAGAATGAAAAAAAAGGGAATGACAAGGCATCTGGGAATAAACGATTAATTTCTATCAATAGACCTGCTAAAGACCCAAACCATAGAGTAGTTAGCACAGGTGCCACGGAGAGATATGTTTTTATATCTCGCATTGAAAATCCTCCTTCTTTATTGTAATACATATATGTATGGTCAGATGTTGTAGTTCAAGATCATTTGTATTTTTTTTTTTTACTTTACGCGGAATTCCTAACTAAAATAGATATGTACAATGAACCGATAGATGAGATTTTCCTGTCCCTAAAAAAGAAAGAAAAAGATGACCCCTTCTTCCTGAGCATTTCCGATAAGATAAATTTTTATTCTTTTTTTTATACGATACGCCGATAAGATAAATTTTCATTTTTTTTATACGTTAGGTTTCAGATGTATAAAATTATTTTATTATATGAAACCAAAAAGAAGAAATGACAAGAAAATTGTATATAGATAGAGGGGAAAATAACAATGTGGAAAACAAGACAGGGATTTTGTACAATGACACTGTACAAGAACTTTAAAAAGGGATGTAGCGCAGCTTGGTAGCGCGTTTGTTTTGGGTACAAAATGTCACGGGTTCAAATCCTGTCATCCCTACCTATTACTTCTCTTATGGGTAGTAACGAGGGATTAATTAAGATCGATTGAAATTGGACATAATCTTTCATTTTTGCATGCTATACGTATGCAAGATATGTTTGGGGGTAAAAAAACCTTTTCTTTACACTACAGTCGTATCTCCTGTAATAAGAAAGCGCTCTTAGTTCAGTTCGGTAGAACGCGGGTCTCCAAAACCCGATGTCGTAGGTTCAAATCCTGCAGAGCGTGATTCCGTTTATGTTATGTCGAATCACAATAAAAAAAAGTTTAATTGAAACTTGAATTTGACCTCCCGCAGGGAGGAGGTCAATCAAAAAAAAGAAATGTTACTCAATCAAAGGTCCAACTGATCACCACGTCTGTATTGTAAATATGCAGTTACGAATAATCCTGCCAAAGTAATAGGAATTAGACCTAAGACGATTCCAAATAGAAAAACTTCAATCATTTCGGTTTTTTGAGGGGATAAAAAGATGGGTAAGATCTATCCCTAAATATTAATCTGAATTATCCGTGAATCTCAATAACCAAGAATTGGCAATTGATGTGGAAAGGAACCTGGAACACCTGGAATCTCAGAGAAATATTCATTTTTATGAATTGTTCATTCAATTCATTTCAAATAAGTCGTATCTTATTCAAACCAATCAATAGAGCTGGGGTTATAGTTAAAGCAGCCAGTAGAAAACCGAAATAACTAGTTATAGTAGGCATGAAAGAGCTAAATTAGATATGTTCTTTTGTTACATATGTTGATAAAACACTTACCTAAGTTTCCATTTTTCCCAGATATAACAGTAACGGTAAGAAAAAACCAATTGACAGGATTAGTTTAGTTCAATTGAAAGTTCTTGATTCATCAGCTATGACATCGATCGGTCCTGTGATTCCGAATCGACAGATTCATTGTGCAATTCGTGAGTTGAGTAAAGTAATAGTAATAAGAACTGTGTCGTGTAACTTCATCCAAAATTACTTAAATATAATTTATTTAAGTAATTTTGGAATAAAATAAAAAAATTGGATTTGAAAAGAACTTAAATTTTGATCATTTCTTTTCTTTTTCAATAAAAAGGATCTAATCCATTTGGGGGCGAACGACCTGATATTACCTTTTACTTATTTTTTTTTAACTCATTGGATTCAGTACATTAATAGGTTGGTTAATTGCCCATAATATCTCGAATGAGAAGAAAAAAAGTGCTCTACGATATATCGAAACGATCTATCAAAAAAATAAAACCTTTACTTTCATTTTTATTCTTTTTGGGGGGTCCAACTCGATTCAAAGACGAACAACTTCCATTATCCTTTTAGGTTCTATATTCTGTCTTTCCATATCATGGAGTTCCATACTTGTAGTTCGGTAAAGAAAGAACCTTTGTTTTGCATCTAATGCAACCGTTGTTGCATCACGAATATTGATTGTTCCAACTATGTTCTCTTTCTTTCATTAAATATTATCTATTCTTGTATTTTGTATTTATTATAGTATATTTATTATAGTATAGTATATTTATTATAGTATATTTATTATAGTATATTTATTGTACGACCAACCAATTACTTGAAATGAAATGAAAGATTCGAAAAAAAAAAACTTTTAACCAAAAAAATAGTTTATAGATTTCGCATATAATTGAAATGTGTGAATATGATAATATCTTTCATGAATTATTAGAACCCATTGATTCACACTTTTCCAAGATCTTTACTTTCTATTACGAAGCCAATAATGGAAACACCTTATAAGGAATTTGAGGAATTTTCTATTGATCTATTGAATAACATACAGTTATGCATAGACAAAGAACAAAAAAAGAAGAAAAGAATTATGTAGTATTTTGGTACCCATCGAGACTGCGTTGCTGTGCCAGAGGAAGGATAGCTATACTGATTCGGTATACTCGAAATACACCTTTGGTACAAAATTGACGATCTCACAAAGATGAAATATCAGTAGTTTTCCATTTACTGATCCCATCTTTCACGGAATCGATTCCCTTTTTGTTTTGAATGTACAAAAATTTGTGGAGCTCAGCATGTCTGGAAGCACGGGAGAACGTTCTTTTGCTGATATTATTACCAGTATTCGATACTGGGTCATTCATAGCATTACTATACCTTCCCTATTCATTGCGGGTTGGTTATTCGTCAGTACGGGTTTAGCTTACGACGTGTTTGGAAGTCCTCGGCCAAACGAGTATTTCACAGAGAGCCGACAAGGGATTCCATTGATAACCGGCCGTTTTGATTCTTTGGAACAACTTGATAAATTTAGTAGATCCTTTTAGGAGGCCCTCCAATGACCATAGATCGAACCTATCCAATTTTTACAGTACGATGGTTGGCTGTTCACGGATTAGCTGTACCTACCGTTTTTTTCTTGGGGTCAATATCAGCAATGCAGTTCATCCAACGATAAACCTAATTCGAATTATAGAGCTATGACACAATCAAACCCGAATGAACAAAATGTTGAATTGAATCGTACCAGTCTATACTGGGGTTTATTACTCATTTTTGTACTTGCTGTTTTATTTTCCAATTATTTCTTCAATTGAGAGAAAGAAAGAGAATAGTAGGAATTCTCTTATCCCATTCGGAAAGATACTATCCTCATAATTATCTATGACTGTTTTTGTCTCTAGCATGACCACTTGATGAAATGTGGAGGAAAGTGGGGGAAATGGCCGATACTACTGGAAGGATTCCTCTTTGGCTGATAGGTACTGTAACCGGTATTCTTGTGATCGGTTTAATAGGTATTTTCTTTTACGGTTCATATTCCGGGTTGGGTTCATCTCTGTAGTAATCGGATGAACCGGATTTTAGACATGAAAAAGTAAGAACTCAGCGGGACCTTACTGCTCTAATCAGACAAAGGAGGTAAGGTCCCGCTGAGTTCTTACTCCATATAGCGAAACTTTGACCTACTCCATAACATACAAATTGGAAAGTTATCCAGTAAACATAATTAAAATATTATATTCGTAGAAATGACAAAACAGATCCTTTCTTTCTTAATAATTTGAAGAATGAAATCTATTGATTGATTCATAGTCTCTGTCCTTCCTCCATAATATTGAACTCTTACAAAGCAACAAAAAAGAAGGAATCAATCGATTTTCTGGATAATCCAATATTATATGGATTTCTACGGATGAGACATCCTGAAAATTTTTTCTATACTAAATTAATAGAACCTTATTCTATAAAAACTCTGATGAGATAATAAATAAGGATTTGGATATTTGTAAAAATCTAATTTGCCTTTCAACCAGAACAGTAAAAGTTTTTTTGTTTGAATAATTTTTCTAAATTAGAAGTTTAAATTAATTGAATAATTAAAGAAGTTCTATTTGTTCAATGAATTTCTCCTCCCCTAGTAATCTTTGACGAACAAGAGAAAAAATCATTATTATTTCGATACAAGACGACACAAGAAAAGGGATTTTCCACCCTTTTCTTGTGTCGAATAGAAGATTAGGAAGACTAGTAATCCCTCCTAAAAGTATTTGTTCCTTTCATTTTTCCCATCCTTCCCTTGTATTCTCTTCCTTTATATTTGTATGCCTATAGTCTATTACTAGGAATGGGATACACGTAATGAATTCCAGACATCCCACAAACAAAACAAAAACAGTATAAACAAAAAGGTTTACAGAATTTTTTGATCATACATAAGTATCGATCGACAATAATTTGTTGCTTTTTACCAACTTGATGTTAAGGAATTTCTGGACCTAGAAATTCATTTCATACAATTGAACCTTTTCAAACTGTTTCTTTTTAAGAACCAAAAAAACTTGTGCCAAAATAACAGATGCCAAGAAGAACAAAAGGCCTTGGACACGTAATGGATCTTGAAGCACTATTTCTGCATCTCCCTGACCAAACCCTCCTACATTGGGATTGCTTGTTAATGGTTGATCGAGCTTGATGGATTCACCCTCTGAAACAAGAAGTTCTGGTCCTGGAGGTACAATATCAACCACTTGATGTCCATCCGATGCATCAACTATGGTTATTTCATATCCTCCTTTTTCTTTACGTACTATTCTGCTTACTATACCTGCTGATGTAGCATTATAGACTGTATTGTTACTCTTGCTCCCATCAGGATAAATCTGACCCCTTCCTCTGTTCCCACCTACATATATGGGATATTTTAAGAAGTGAACGTCTTTCCTCGTAGCAGGGTCGGGGGAAAGAATGGGAAAGGCGATTTCACTATATTTCTGACCGGGAACAGGACCTATCACAAGAATATTTCTTTTATTGGGACGATAACTCTGAAAAGACAGATTTCCCATCTTTTCTCTCACCTCGGGAGAAATACGATCGGGGGGGGCTAACTCGAATCCCTCGGGTAAAATAAGAACAGCCCCTACATTCAAAGCCCCCTTTTTACCATTAGCAAGAACTTGTTTCAGTTGCATATCATAAGGGATTCGAACAACTGCTTCAAATACAGTATCAGGAAGCACGGCTTGCGGAACTTCAATATCCACGGGCTTATTAGCTAAATGGCAATTGGCACATACAATTCGTCCAGTTGCTTCTCGTGGGTTTTCATAACCCTGCTGCGCAAAAATGGGATATGCATTTGAAATAGATGCCCGAGTTATTACATATATCATGATCGATACAGAAATCGATTGAGTCATCTGTTCCTTTACCCAAGAAAAAGTATTTCTATTTTGCATGTCCAATCATTGATCCCGGAATTTCTACAATAAATTAGATAGGTAGCTAGTATAGTTCCCTATACACGAGTCTGTCATTGTACTGGGATAATTGTACTGGAATATAGGACGAATACCTTGAAGAGCTAGAAGTATAAAGAATTAAGTAAGATTGAAAATGCTTTCTTTATATACGAAGAAAGATTCTGATTTGATTGATATCAGGAGATCAAATGAGTTCTTCATTCATTCATTGAATGATAAATAACTACAAGTGAAGGAGATACACGATTTAAATAATAGAAGATCCAATATTTCACAATTGTATCTAGAATAACTGGAAAAGTGGAAACAAGACTAGATATAATTTGATCGTTATGAACCAATCCAAAATCGTTGTAGACCGAACCAATCATTAGTTCCCAACCATGGGTCGAATGAAATCCGATCCATAAATCAGTAACTAAAAGAATCAAAAAAGCTTTTATTGTGTCACTTAAGTTATAGAGGAATTCCTGAATCCAAGAATTAAGAATGACAAGTTCTTCATTACCCAGAATAAAATAACCACTTAGAATAGCGAAACAAATTATATTTGTCGAGAAATCCAAAATGATATGGAGATGATATTCATTGTGTGTTTTGACCAATTGTATCGTTTCCTTGTGTATTCCTATACGAAGTTTTTGTATATGCGTCTCCGGGTACTCCTTTATCATTTCATCCAAGAGGAATAGTTCTTCCAATTCTATGAATCTTTCTAGAACGTTTTTCTCTTGAATATCATTCAAAAAAGTTTCGGATTTCCCGGTATTCCACCAATTAGTAACCCAAGGTTCCAGACATTTATTAAATGAGAGAGAGACCCACCAGGGAAAAAATATTATGGATGAAATATATGGGAGGGAGACCCAGGCTTTCTTTTTTTTTTTTTCATTTTTATCCTAAAAGGACCCTTATTCTATTTCTATATTCCTTTCCTTCTAGATCCGAGATCTAAATTATTACACAAAAATAGGAAATAGATCCATGGGTTCAATACCTTTTTATAGAACTCGTACTTCAGAGAAATATCAGATAGAGTCGACGGTTGTATTAAAAAGGAAATTAGCAAGTTTTTTTCCATTTTTTCTTCAGTTCATTTCAAAATACTTCAATTGGTACGCGCAAGAAATAGGCCAATTCGGCAGCTTTTTGTTCAATTTCTCGTGGAGTAAAATACTCATCAGTACGAGTCAAGGGAATGGCTCCTTGGCCTCTGATTTCCATATAAAGGACACGACGAGGATAAAGACCCTCTTTAACCTCCATTCTGATTGATTGTATATCTCTCATAAGTAAGCGAAGGAAGATGCGACGATTTATTCCAGGAAATCCCCAACGAAAAATACACACTATTCCTTCTTTTCTATCGAATCTGTCATAACCACTACCTACATTCCATGAAATTGTGCACCACAAATAGGAGCTAATGAATAGACCTGCGATCCCATAGAAAGACATCACGATCCCTTGTGGAAAAAAAAGAATTTGCTGAGATGGAAATACGGATATCAGATTCCTACCAAGATAACTGGAAGTTCCAACCACTAAGAATCCTAGTGAACCTAAAAAAAGGATACAGGCCCAGAAAAAATTACTTGTTTTTCGAGACCCCATTATAAGTTCTATCCATATATGTTCTGATCGCCAATTCATACTCTACTAGATCCAGTTGCATTCGATTGGAATTGAGAGAATAACCCAAATGAATTTTACTTTCTTGATCCCGAAGTAACTTTCATTAACTAGCACTATTCTGATGTAAACCGTTAGAAGTAATTTGTTAGATACATTGACTTTCCATTTAAATAAAATATTCGCCGATCCATTTTTAATTTAACCAGCTATACCTGCATATACATGCATTTATGCGGATATCATGTATCCGCATAAATGCATAATAGTTCTTTCATTTGTGTTCGTAAAGAGTCACATATCGTACCATATTACACTAAATAAATATCTGTATTATGATCCAGTGTTGAAATAAATTGATGAGATTTGGTCCCATCGGATCTAGACAATCTTATTTTTTTGGACATGAAGAGATAAAGAAGCCATTGCAATTGCCGGAAATACTAGGCCCACTAAAGGCACAAAAATAGAGGGTAAGTTGAGATCTGTCATAGAATGGGTGCCTCGATTTAATATTTCTATCTATTAGAAAGAAAAAGATATCTTATGATATGATAAGTATATCTATCCTAAGTATATATCATAAACTGTATTATATTTATAATATTATTTTATTATATTTATAATATTATTTATTATATATAAAAATATTATTTAATAATTTATTTATATAATAATTATATTCTAATTATTTATTAATAATTTATTTAATTTAATAAAAAATATTAATATTTAGAAATTAATATTTAGAAATGAATATTTATAAGTAGTTAATAAGTAGTTAATAAGTGCAAGGAATGTAGAACTAAATAAAATAAGTGTACCTATTCATCTTTCTACACGAATATGTATGATAATTCGCTTTATTAATAAATTTTATTATTCTTTTCCCATCCTTATTTCTTTCTATCTTTCTAATCTAATAAGGAGTTTATTATGAAAATAAAAGATTTTATTAGGAGTTTGCGACTCTAACTAATTCGATCCATCCAACAAACGGGGATTCATAGTAAAAAATGGGGGTTATCGATAGATATAGAAATAACTTCTATTCTCTATTTTCTATTTATTTCTTTTTTATTTTGATTTCGATATTTTTTTTTATTGTCTATATTAATACGTAAGAAGGCCAGATAATTTTTTTTTTAATTTTCCCTAACTCTAATTCCTCGGAGGGAGAAATTCACTTTTTTATCCTGTTGATAGAAGGTTCATGATTACTAATCATGAATAGAGGTAGGATAAAAAAATAGATCTGGAGGAAAAACGAAAAAGTAATTACCCGAAACTTCTAACTCTTATTACAAGTAGAACTTATGTCATCAAAGAAAACACCATTCTTTTTAGTTTTTTTTTGATTACGATGAACTATTGTTCGCTACAAATAACTGAATTTAGTACTATACTTTATTAATTTTTTGAATTTTGATTCAAGGGAAAGAAACCGTGGAGCTGAAATAACTCACTCAGAACACCTTTTAAAGGATTACGTGGTACAATTGGGTCAAATAAGCCTTTATGGAATAAATACTCAGCCGCTTGTGAACCATCGGGTACTGTCTTATTCAATGTTTGTTCAATTACTCTTTTGCCCGCAAATGCAATGTAGGCATTAGGTTCAGCAACAATGACATCTCCCAACATACCAAAACTGGCTGTTACTCCACCGGTTGTAGGAGATGTAAGGATTGATACATAGAATAATTTTTTATTTGATTGATAATTATGTGAAGCGGAAGATATTTTAGCCATTTGCATCAAACTCAAACTTCCTTCTTGCATGCGCGCTCCTCCAGAAGCACACACAATAATGACAGGTAGAGATCGATTAGTAGCATACTCGATCAAACGGGTGATTTTCTCGCCTACTACAGATCCCATACTACCTCCCATGAACTTAAAATCCATAACTCCAATTGCTATGGGAATACCATTTAGTTGACCTATGCCTGTTTGAACAGCTTCAGTTAAACCTGTCTTTCTTTGATAAGAATCGATACGATCTCTATAGGGTTTCCCCTCTGAATGAAATTCAATGGGGTCCATAGAGACCATATCTTCATCCATAGGATCCCAAGTCCCCGGATCAATCGAAAGTTCGATTCTATCTGAACTGCTCATTTTCAAATGATATCCACACTGTTCACAAATATTCATTTTTGACCTAAAAAATTTTTTATAATTTAATCCATAACAATTTTCGCATTGAATCCATAAATGTCTGTATTTTTTTTTTCTACCGAAATCATTAGATCTTCTTCTTATATTGAAATCACTGCCATTTTTACTAGTTCTTATACCAGAACTCCCACTTTCACTACCGGTTACATTTTCAGTACAAATGAAACTATAAATGTAACTGTCACTGTAATTGTCGGTACCACCCGAAATGGAACTATTAATACTGACTTCAAAACGAAGATAATTATCAATGCAACTATTAATGTGATTATTCCAACTAGATTGAGTATCATATATGTAATGATAATAGTTGTGATTGTTTCTCTTAGACCCATTATTTAAATAACTAGAAAAAAAACTTTCTAGTTCACTCAGAAAAGAACTATCATTGTCAATCTCAAAAATCTGATTTTCAATATCAAAACATACAGAAAAACTGTCACCATTACTATCCCTAACTAAAAAAGTGTCATCAGAGATCAAACTCCAAATATCCCTGATATCAAATAAATAATCAACATTTCTGAAACTATAACTGCCACTATCACTCCGACTAGGAATGTTTTTCTCCGTACCATTTAGAATGGGTTCTTCACTTCCACTGGTATGTCCAATAGCATCAAGACTATCCATTGATTTATTTAGTCCACACCTATGTTCTAACTTATCGTTAGACAACATCGAATTGAACCACCATTTTTCCATAGAGTCTTCTTGCCCCCTATTTGATGAAAATACAATAGATGAATAGTCATTCCATGAATAATCATTTTACTATTTTATTTCCTATCAGGAATTAAGCATATGAATCCAATCATTAAGATTGTTAACTAATAAGATAACAATAACGTAACAAGTGAGTATTGAAAGAAATGATTTTTTTGGGGGGAGTCCAAAGTATCACTTCAATATATTGATAGAATCTTTTTCTCAATTAAAAAATATAAAGACAGGTTTCTCTCATGTCATGTACTACAAATTCTCATCGAAAAGAAAAATAGTTGTTTCTTCCTATAAATAAAGAATTCGTTCTCGTATAATCTTGTATCGTATAATCAAATAATAAGTTTCTATTCCGACACGGAAAGAAAAGACAATATACAGGATGGGTAGAAAGAGCCCCTCCTTTGGCTTGATCTATAGCCTGAAACTACGGGATATAAAATGATCCAACAACCCCAAGATCCATAGGATTAATTATGGATTCAACAATAAACAATAGAAGTATTGAGTTATAGAAGTATTGAGTTGT
>QRFJ01005807.1:0-84936 GCA_006176705.1 Cocos nucifera
GCTGATGAGTAAAGTCTACCACAAGTCCAAACGAGTCTAAAAGCGTATCCTAAGTTGCGAATTCGCAGAATCTCTACAGAGTGAGCCAAATAAGTACACCACCTATTACTCTATTCGTGTGAGTACCTTCGAATAGAAGTACATCTGTTGTATCCGACTCTTCTCTGAAGAAGATCTCCTCTACTTAGTAATTTGGTCCTACGAGTGATTGTAGAGGATTGACATGTTTCCCATCGAGGTGGTAATATGGTCGTCTACTATGGACAAATACCTGAATCAACCATATATACCTGCAAATGTAGCCGGTGAAGCTTCCAATCAGACTATGCTGTGATCCCAAATCGAACCAATGCTTGCTATGGAAGCAGACTGTCAGGCTCAGAAATCTTTAACTCGAATTGCGAGAACTCATATATCTCAAGTCATAGGATATGTGGTAGATTAACCGACAACAGAGTATTAAGTATCTGATCTAATAGTGTAAGAGTGCATACTTTCAAGAGAAAATATGAATGCAAGAGATGTTGAGAAGTAGTGGAGATCTATTCAAGAGCTGAGGAGTAATAATGCACTAATTTTTATAGTCCCACACGCGATATGCATATAAGTTCGTATCTCATCAAGCCACCTACGCTTATCAGAATTCTAGGAACCAAGATAAGAACTTATAGCTAAAAACCACCCAAATTGTTCTGCCTTGTGTATAGTCCACGCCCATATTAATACATATTCTATGATAAGATTGAAACAATATGTGACAAGTGAATAACTAGCGATCTATTCTCTAAAATGGATAATCTAGATAAAGAATTATCTAATATAGAAAACAGAACTCTCTTATAATGTTTTCATAATTACCATGTGATTACTGATCATGACTTAAGGTTTCAAGCTGCAAAGTGATCCTTCACTCTTATGGACTTAATGCAAGCCGTTGTCATCTGCTCGAATGAAGCTGTGATACACGTCCGCGGTGTTAACAAGATGTGTCGTATGCAATACCATGCAGTCTGGTAAGTTCACATATAACCACTGAATGCACGGAGATACCTATCCTCGTAATCCTTTTCTCAGTATGAGAAGGTCTCGTGGAAGAAGCTGCCCTTCGTCTTTTTCTCTCTGTATCTGTACACTGATATGAGCATCTTCTCTCAATATGAGGATCGAATCTATGATCTCCACTGGTTACCGATAGCGAGTCTCAACGATCGCGCTGTCAAAGCATACATCCGCAATGAAAGAGACATGTAAGGCTGGTGAAAGGCTCTCTTTATTCTAGGCACATACAGTCGCTATAGCCGGCATTCATGTACTCGTGTTGAATCTCAGTGCATGTAGACTCTTTTTACTATAATAGTGAAAAGTACGCTGATACCAAATGATCCGCCCGTATCCGCATTAGGTGAACGCTGAAAAGGCCAAGGTATTAGGTAATGTGATTTGGAAATACGTCTAAGAAGGGGATTAGAATAGTCTGTGCAAGAACCACTGGGATTCCCATTCGGTGTGTCCTATGAGAAGATAAGATGATAACCTCTGATGCCACATCACATACTGAGCTGATAATTATATATACGGACTGTGAGCACAGAGACCTCCTTATTGTCTACCTTGCAAGTAGGCACTGTCTGATAGTGTACTGCCATGCTATGTACACTATCCTCACACTAACGCCACCATGTTTGCATGAATTTCTACTAGAGATCATACAGATCAATCTAGAGTAATGGAAAAGGAGACTGCGACCTGACTATTGATATCCTGTACTCTCCTTATAGAAGTGTACTGAGAGAAGCTAACCACAGTGATAAAATAACACCTAGTTTCATGGTTGTGTAATCAAAAAAGAACTCTCAAGAATTCCAGGGAGATACATCAGAAACTCAGAAATTGCGGATGTGCCGAAGATTTAGTAGAATGGACTCGAAACGTTCGACAGTTCAAGAAGTCAATGTGTTTGCAATGGGTGCGCAGCCGTCAGACTGGAAGAGTTCCGAAAGCAACATGGTGATAGCAAGATATCCACCATGGGAACAGCATATATATCGCCTGCATCAGAGGCGCGAGGAAGCATTCTGGGTATTAAGAGTTGCCGTGGGCTAGGCAGAGAATCGAAAAATGTCTCATGCAGATGTCGCTGCAGGTATACAGTGGCAAAGCCACACCACAAACAGGCGCCTATCAAGCCTCATATGGTCTAATGGAACGACATAGGTGTCTACATGACAAAATCGCTATAGCTTCACACAAGTTCGAGATCGGCGATTAAGCCGAGCTACTCATCTATGATGTATTAAGATCCACATATAAGAAAAGCGAGTATACGTCGGAGGTAATATGAGAGTCGAATCTGCCGCACGAAATAAATGTAGAGCAGAGCCGGCACTTCAACAAAGGCGTTGGGCCAGCATGAGGTTGTAACTACCACACTTGAAGAAGATCGGACTTTATTGTACTTGTAGTCACAAGGTTGGATTTAGGATAAGTGGAGATGTTAAGATAATGTGCCCTAGAAGCCAGAAGGTGTGTCTGTGACATTGTGATACACTTCTAGGGGCAAAATTGTATATTTTGACATAAAAGCAATAATGGTGTTTCTTTCTTCTAGTGCACACTAGGCACTCATTGTGTGGATTTAGTGTCTGTATTGATATTCATCTGTTCTAGGTTGAAATGATAGATTGAATAATTCTATATTCGAAGAGTTGATAAAAACTTTAAGAGCAATGAATAACATTGTTATTAACTGCAATAAATCTATTAAGCTCCCGACAGCATCAGGATACATATCACGACGATGGATGATGGTGATCCCAGAAGGTTGGTATCAAATTCGCTTCATCTTTATCAAGTAGAATTCTAGAAGTCTGAGTCACTGGGGAAGCACACGGAGGAGAAGGTACAGTACTGAATTAGAGAATGAAGGCAATTGTGAGCGTATCCGATCCCTCGAGATACGCTCATCACAGGAGTCTCTGACATCTTCTACACTCCAACATAACTGACCTGCGATGCGCAGTAGTGTCGCGGTTCTTTGTATCCTTGTACAGGACGCTGCGATCGGAAGTAGTTCACTTCTTGAGGAAGTTATTAGAATTAATGACTTTAATTACCCTACTGGTCTCCTAAGCCAACGGAACCCTGAACGTGTTATAGATGCGCCTACTAGACTTTCATTGAGGACATGAATGTGCATCAAGATAGAGAACTCTTACCTCGTACCTCGTGGATAAGAGGTGAAGGGCAGCCGTATCGCAGTAATATGATAATTGAATGTCCACGAAGCCCATGGCATTGCAGAGTGAATATTAATACGCAAAGAGTTTCTTATTCAGATTTCATCGATTGACTCGACACGTCGAAAATATTAAACGATACATATGAGCAGAGACCAGTGGTTATGATTATTCTCACACCTACAACCCTAATCGTGTTCGGCTCAAGATAGAATGAACTGAAGATCTACACCAAGTTTTGATGAAAATCTAATGATAGAACACATAGCATTGGTCTTATTATTTCCACGTCCATGCCTTCAAGCTTGGCCTAGATGCTTCTGCGAGCTTTAGCACACTCATCTATATCTGCCTAAGTGTGTATCTCTATCAATTGTGAGTGGATCTTGCTGGCGCTCTACCACCGACGGTTAAGATAGAAGGTCTCACATATTCTTATATAGTTTATATGATGCGCACGAGTCAATTTCTAGCCTCACAAAGATGTTCGAATCAAGCGAAGATGGTTTCCATATAGACAACATAACCTTCTCCGATCGCAGATTACGCGTGTGTGTGGCTAGGGAGAAGCCTGTGACGATATTATGTGCTTATTAGGATATTAGAAACTCATTTATGAACACAACCTATCTCCCCAAGTTGTAAAAAACCATTACCAACAAACATGGAAATGGCTAAGCACATCGCTCAAGGTGCTCCAACAACGAGAAAACCCAGAAAGACCGGTTCCTTGACTCTTGCCGGTGATCATCAAGCATTGTAACGCTGAGATCTCCTAGTTCGTGTTTTAAATGTGAAATGTTGAAGAATCGAGATCAATCCTAATTTGACATAACTCGGGTTGCTCAACGACGTCAAGTGAATCTCTCCCTCATTTCTTTCTTATGTTAGTTCCTGTACTCTCCGCTCTTTGGTGTCTCCGACATTACGATTCATCTCGACTAGAACTGCGATGAACCTAACGTTTCCATATTCTTACTAAAGAGAGTAAGTTGGACTTGTAATCCACTACAACCCTATATGGTATCAATCAGCCTCCTCGTGATTGGATTCCCTTAGTTTGTCGGGGGGAGGAGTCCAAAAAGGTTATGAGTTAACCAAGATGTAGTTCAATGTTCTATTAATGTGCTACATTATCATGTCAAAAATGCTTGACACATTATATGCATAATAGTACTTTAAATCACTTTGACGAGAGTTGTCCTAAAGCTCTCAAAAGACAATTGTATATCGCGACAGTATCAGCTCAATATTAACATTAATGTATATAGAAAAGATAAAAATACCCTGCTCTTTATTGCTGTGTGTTTAGTCACCTAGCCAATTTCATTTTACCTTAATATAACTTTTCCCGTAGAACAGAAAGGTTACATAACCTGTGTTCATAGGACTCGGCAATTCCTGGCTTTCTCAGAACGGCACATTTATGAATCCCAAATAGACCAAATTTCTGTCACCTTCATTCTTTAGTCACCTACAACAGATGATTTCATGGCAGGGGATTGGAGATGCTAGCGGTGGGAGTGCTTAAGGCCGCATCTTCTCTAAAGTGTTGGGCTCCGACCCCTCTCGCTGGCCCCACTTACCCAGGAAACTTGTAAGTGAGTCTGCCCCACTATGTAGTCTGCACCGGAAGGTCAGGACTCTCTTGAACAGGCTCGAGCGCGTCAAACCCTGCTTTCACCACCTGGTAATCGCATGGGACCATCCCGTAGGAGGTGGTATCGCCACTCAATGTCTTGTGTGTGGAAGCCCAAAGTTCTGAGGTGCGCCTAGGGAGTCCTTTGGATTGATCGCTTGGACAAGGGACTCCATCTCCTTTTTGGACTTCTCCCTCATAATATTTCAGAAGTAAGCTCTTCTAAATACCAACTTATTGACTGGCGGCGTCCATTGTTTAGGCATCTGCACCGTCTTAAAGTTAGAGAGGGAGAATGATGCGCCCAAGTCGGGAGCATCTCGGCTGTTACTCTACATTCGATACCTATTATGCAAGGATCATTAGAATCTCTTGTCTATTTCATTAAAGGGTTGTGATATTACCAGTTGTAAGTGGTTTCCGGGACAGTTTAAGAGCGCAGCCGTGCACTGAGTGTCTGACTGATTCACAGCTGATGCGGATTACTTATAATTATTTAACGTAGCTTTCAATGTACCTGCGAATGCCTCAGAAATAAAAGTCATTGCTATCACCCAGATTTTTGCTTGAATACCTGTTACCAGCTGCTGGACAAGCTCACCATTTGCAACCAAAACATACTTTCTCCAGAAATGTCGACTTTTTCGTATACAGTCTATATATCGGACTTACGAAATCCGACGTCCGCATAGCGGCCCTAAATCCCTGGAGGCTGCCCCTTGTGAGTTCTTTGCTTCACCTCCACCTACAATCTGGAATTCCCCAAAACCACACTTCATTCTCCTTATGCCTTCCACGTCTATCACTTAGAATTAAGGCAGTTTTATCTAGTTGAGACCCTTAAGGATACATGTTTCATGAAGGTTCGCAGTGTTCTTCACTGGAGTTTGCTGACATATAAATTTCTGAGCATCAAAGAAAGTTTGACACTACAAACATGGGCGTGTATCAAATGTCAAGGTCGTGTGTAAACAGTAAAGGCATCGGTGCACCTGCCATACATGAGCCTCGTCCACCTATTGCAGAAGCATAAGAGGATCCCAAGGTGGCCGCTGAATTGCGTTCCTATTTCCTCCGCGTGTGCTGCTCTAGGAGTCTTTCAAAGAAGAGTGTTTTACGAACAGATCCTCCACTATGATACAGACTCCCTTAAGGATCGTGAAAAAGATTTTTTTGAAGTATGATCCAATGTCTGAAAGGGTTATGTGAGATAGAATAGATTAGAACGAGAGAGCTCTAGATCCAGAAGGAGAAAAAATCCCCATAGTGGATTTCCCGATTCCAGAACTGGTTCCGTCAGATCGATTAGTAATCAAAGATCAATTATATTTGATATATTAGAATAATAGTTTTTTATATGCAAGATAGTAGATAAGAAGATAGTTCATCATTATTGGTACTACCCATAATTTGTTTAGTATATAATCAAAGTTATAATTTTGATCCTAGTAGATTTCAAATTTAATATATCATAGAATTTTTCCTTAGTTTATTTATGAAGATAATTTTAGATCTTCGTTAAAACATTGCATGAAATTAATTATGATACATTGCAGATGTATGCATATAATATGCCACTGAAAAATTAGATCTACTTGTAAATAATGAAGATATATGATATAGATCGAATATTATTTGATATAGTATTGAATATTTCTGATATATTAAGGCAAAGTTCCTTGGCCATCCGCAGTCGATAGAAAGAACTGAAAGAAGGATTTAAAAATTAGCAACCTAAACTCTTTTCCCATTTCAATAGAGAGGTATTCTTTATTGATGTGTAGGGTGCTGCGTGATCGTCCTTAATCAGAATCCAATAAATAAACCTTCTTACTTTTCTGCAAAACCCTAGAGTCCTGAAACCTGAGGGATTTTAATAATTGTTGCCATCATTTGTTATTATGAACCCTTATCTTAAATTAAGAAATCTAAGCCCTGTTTTATGGAGATATTAAATTAGGTCTAAGAAATTGTATACGAACTGTTTTTTAGATTCTCAAGAACATGATATACACTACTGGGTTCGGGGCTTGGAGGTAAGCTCATTGTGAGTGGTTCTAATACGGTTTTGATCAAGACGCAAATACAAGAGTTGGTACTATTGCGGATAGCAAACCCAATGCCTAGAAACTTGACCAAGCCTAATAGTTACTTAAGTCTGGAAGTCAAGGATCGAGTCCACGATTCAAGTACCGACCTTAGATTAGGCTCAGAGGTTATAGGAGCGTCTGGATTGTAGGCCTAACTCCGAGATTTGTTCGTGGCCCTCCTCTAACAATTTCGGTCGGTCATAATCCGCAGAGTAAGTTTGGCATCACGCCGGGTTGGATCTGGAGATCCTCGTGTCTTCTCTACACACCTCCAAAACATGACAACTCGACTGGTGTTTTGAAAATCTGGAGTATAGTGCTATCGACTTAGGATCTTCTCAGACATTCCCTTTGTTTGGAAAATCGATGCAGTCGTCCATGTTTATGATAGAGCATAAGTCACGGCGCCTCCTTCTTGCTTTCCTTTGATCCCCGATCTCCTTACCTCCCTATTTGATTCTTCGCCAATACGCATCCCTAAAATCTCGTGAAGCAACAACAACCATTTTTGGTGGAAAGTGTGCGTAGTGAGCAGGTGGAGGGCGACGAATAGATAAGAGCCGAGCTTATTGTAGTGAGCACACAAGGAGGTGGGCAGACTAGGCCAGCCCTGAGTGGGGATCTCATATTGGATTCAATGTTAAAGCATAATATTATGTTGTGGAGTTGCATAAAGGACTAAGCCACAGTTTGCTAGTTTAACGAGACCTGAATCAATTCTCCCTAAGAAAGATTAAGTCTGAGGTCTTCGCACCATGGAGAGGTGCGGGCCCTTCCCGGGGTTGATTTGTCTCGGCCTTGAAATACTCTAGTGACTTTATGTATGCACCTGAAGAAAGAGAACTCGCAATCCTATGTCTATTAGGCCATTGTGGATACTATTGCTATGGAGGATTCGAGTCTGGGAACTCCTTCAATATTCTTCCTGGCCATACGGTGAAGACTTTCAAATTAGGTAACCCAGCAATACTATGCAACTCGTTGGTAAACTGACTTAAACTTAAGGAGTGGATTCAAATTTCAGATACGTTGAGATTTTCGATGAATTAGAGACCACAGTTCGGACAAAAGTGCCGCCCATGATTACGGTTTAGAATCAGTGTTATGAAATATACAGAAAGCATAAGAATCTGTATTTTGCATTTGCAAATAGAAAGAGGAACCACCGCTGTGAACCCGATCAACCCCTCCTTTAGAGAACGTAGCACACAATGAGCCAGTCAAATCATGGGATTCTTGTAGTAGACATCTGATTGGGATCCGTTTTGATGAAGAGGAGTGTTGGAAGTCCTAGTCCAACCGATAATGTGGACTGCCTTAAGGCGCACCGTCCTAACCTTGCGGCCCACTCACCGCACCCCACCCTATGCTGTCAGTGCGCCGCCGATACATTCTCCTTGCCAGATTTATGTGACAGAGTCGAGTGGAGGCAAGCCGCACCGAACATCTTCTTCCAATTACGGTTGGCATACTCTTTTGGCAGAAGGGCCAGGCTTGTTGGAGGGTCCAAAAAGAATTCCAAGAAAGGAAGTGAATGGTCAAAATGCCGGTAAGATTTGGATCCACAAGTTCTCATTATGATAAAAGTACTTTATGACCAACAAAAAGTTTACACCAGATAAACCAACAAAGAAATTTGGTCAAGGTCCAAAGAAGTAGTAACCACAGTATCATAAACTAAAAATATGGCGTCATGAGCGTCTTCATATAGGTAGGTATTGTCCTTGACGAAATATCTGCAAAACCACACCATTGGCACGTAATTTCCGTGGAGCAACTATGCGAGTGGAGAGCAAAATCGATCCACGTCAACGCACCAACTTATAGTGAAAATTATGGCTCGGCCCTATATAGGACACTACTAAGAATCTTGTGGGCTGAGAGCTCTACACTCACGTGTATAGTGCTCTCAACACACGATTCCTAGGCAATTAGACAGTGACCCTCTCACACATTCCAGCCTTACATCTCAGTTATTTGTTTAAAAGTGATGAGAACGTTAAGCGAGAGTTAGCCACTCTCTAGAAGTCGAGGAAAGTGGGGCACTGTGATCGACAGCAGATATTTACTTGGAACTCCTAAAGAAATTGATATATTCGTTTCGAGCTTCGATCTCTGATGTAAGGACATCCTGCGAGGCACCATCAGTACTACTCAAGTTATGGAGATGTCACAGATTCAAACCCTTGTTTGTGTGAACCCTCCGTTAGGGGTGTCAAGTTCTGTATAGGTATATGGATATGTCATGATCTTATCATAGACATCTCGGAACTCCTTTCGGATTGGATCAGAACTCTTTTCGTCTCTCGCTCGACAAACAAGTGCTTTAAGAGGATGATGATCAATCCTACAATCCATTTCTCAAATGTGACACTGCACTCGCCCTCATATGGAGTAGTCCAATCAAGCGAACGACCTAGCAGTATATTTTGGTGGCAAACCCCATCAAGCTTGGAATTGCCCCGCACAAACTCGTCAGGGTTTGCCACCAGACATAACTATATGCATTAAGTCGATTCAGACATAATATCGATTTCTTTTTCTGAAGGCCCTAAAGATGCGTGATGGGCAGTCCAGCTCACAGATCCACTGAGTTCTGATCCAGAGTGGATTCTCTAAGAGGACAATGGGGTAAAGACGTCGTCTCGAAGAACCAAGCCTTCTAGTCGTTCGATAAGTCTAGACTTCGAACTGTGAGCCAGAATGATGTTATCATTTCATTGTCGCAATATCCTTCTCTCGGTATCCCAATATGGTAGTAGAAAATTCTAATAGGTAAATACTCATTCTATTTATATTCAATCGTGCTAACCATTATCTTCAGCGCACCATTGGCATGAAATATCTTCAGACTGGATACTCCGTTGTTGTTCCGATACTATAATGAAATATGCTTGATCATCAAGCGGGCTACTGCCCTCGTTTACCAAACACGCTCGACGGTCGTGTTCTATAGAAAGATCAAAAAGCCGAATCTCAGTTCCCTTGCCAATGCGATATACGAATGAGCAACATCTTTCCCAAGAATAGACCATAACTCCTATCTGGATGAAAAACAAGATTAGCTAATAAAGACACAAAAGAACATAATACAGTCCCGAGGAGTTCCAATAGACCTAGGAAGAGCCCGTGAAAAGGTGTGAAATAGGAGTCTCGAATGAAGAGGAAGGAATGGTTTAAGAAGCGCCATGAATCATCCGAAGATAGCTCAAGGAGTGTCATAAGGAGAAAAGCTTGTCTCTGCATCATTGCAATTAGCGCACATGCCATTGGAAGCGAACTGTCCTACTTACCTAGCCACCCTGATAGAACAAGAAGGAAGGTCCTTCTGGAGTATGCTCGTTATTGAGTCTAACCTTATAGTTTTGTCTTCTACATCCAGTTTGGTCGACTTTGTTCTAGTGCTCATCTATGCACTTATATGCAGGGTCTTAAGAGATAGCAGGAGGTTGAGGGCATGGAGACATGAATCCATACGCATTGTATTAGAGCAAGAGTTGCAATGCAAGTGCCGTGGGAACATACCCTCTTCGATTACCATCTGAGTTTAGACTTAGGTTTGAAAGCGACTATCAAAAGGCTATTTTGTAATGCTGCAAGAAAGCATACGCACAACGACATTTACTGAAACTGCTCTTAGGCAAATTCGTATGTCTACGTCATTTGTGCTTACGAGTATAAGGTACGCAACTTCCACCTAGAATAGAGCTAAGCTTCCCGAAGTATGTGGTATGGTCCCACACTCTCCTGTCACCCAGGACACGCTATATGGTCCCGTAACGCATTCTCTTAATGAGAGAGAAGAAATAAAATGCAATGGTTTCCTCTCACCTTAATGGTCTTTATCAGCTACATATTGATGTACCTGTTCTAACTCTATACTACTCCGTAGCCACACGACCACATCGCACCCACTCCCGCGCAAATACGACCTAGCTATCATCTCCACACCACCCGGGTAGACTCAAGACATATCATCAAAGACTACCTATTTTCTAGGCAACTTAGAGAATGAAGTAGCAGTCAATATAGCAGAAGATAGGAATGCAACAACACTGATGGGTAAACAATTGTGCACCATCCAGTCATTGAAACTCTTCCTAGTTCTATCCAACGTGTGCGAATTCCTAATCTTCAAGGCCAAAACCATGAACAACACTCCTCTTCGCTGGATATATGGGGAGTAGGCACATAAGATCCCTTTGCCTAATACATACTGATGTGTTGCAGCCCATTTGCATGTAGCCGTGCTAGAGACAATTTTGGTCTACTTTCCTTACTTGTACGGCGATGAAGTCTGTCTCAGTGTATGCGGTTTATGTGTATCTTATGAGACACAATAGTCATGAAGGCGCTTTGTAAAAGATTCAAATTGAATTTCAAATCATTGAGAAGTTCTAGATAAACAATATTCAGGAACATTAAAAACCCTATATTTTAAAACTCTTCTATCACATATGGGAATTATGAATCAGAGTCGAGGTAGTTACCATATAACTTACCATATAGACCGAGGAATGAGTTTCATATATATACTACATCCTACAAGAGACATAAATGCCATAGTAGAATACCTCACTCGAATGGACTGGCCATGCAGAGAACATCTCTCCTGCAAACTACAAACGGGGTTTCAGAATGGGAGAAATTTTAAACCTCTCACTTGGATATGGTTTGATCCATGAACGAATGGCTTCACACATCCTCCTCTGGAGGTTTCATCCATAATTGTGAGTGACACTATATTTGGTAGTAAACTTGCTATTTCATACCTTTAGTCGTGTAACTAAGGTTCTCCTACAAAATCGTTTCCTTACCAGCGAGCCTCGTTATTAAGTATGGCGTGCGATAAGAAACACATATAAGTTCCCTGAGAATCAAATCACCCGAAAATATTTGGGGTGTGTTACGCACGAGCTCTATCTCAAATAAGGCCAATAAATCAAGCAAAACACCGTTATGAGTTTAGGTTCCATTTATGAGTCCTCGCATTATTCGATACGAGATTATTCCTAAGTATGATAACAGACTTTAGGAAGTAACTATAATTCTAACACTCTTTCGTATTAGACAGCAATAGTCTGCATGTGTGAGGTCGAACATGCCATTTCTGTAAAAAATAGTTTTTACTCTAAAGATGATAGTGGCATAGAGAGAAATATGACTCTCCAAAGCTTGCATCTGAGAATAAGTCTACAGCAATCTATGAGACAACAAGTTAAAGTGACTCCCAGAGATTGGATGAACTCTACATACAAGAGTGTGAAATGTATAGCCAATATATACTCAGCTGGACACGTGGCCATCCTAGCCTCCCGTATATCAAAGTAAGAGTAATTTCTCAACGTGCGAACCGCGCTGAAAGAACTAACGTTACGGCGTATTACTTCACGAGGATCGTAGATAGAATCGCTCTCCCCTGAATGTTTATAGTGGGCAATCACTGGCAAGATGATCACAGATACCTGCAATGTATGGCTGATACTTTCAGTGTTATAGTGCAGATTCTGAACACGAGAAAATGTGCTTAGAGTTGAAGCAATAAGAGATATAATATATAAATAATATATATATTTAATAATAATAATATCCCAGAAATCAATCTGACCTGAGTAGACAGCTCCGACCAAGAAGGATTTATGCTTGAGTACCTCATTGTGGTATGTAAATGAGGATCTTCGATACGAGAAAGATTGTGCAGAATTGGGAATTTTGGAGAATTCAATTGGTAATTTGTTGTCAAAAGGTTATAGTCAACCGAAGGCATAGACTATCAGGATACCTTTTCCCCAGAGCTATCGCTAAATATCTCCATCCGCACAATGTTGCTATTTGCCAGACATTAGTGTGCGTAATTATGAACAATAAGTGAGCACAATTGTGACTATGAAATAAGAATCATCTCCTAAAATGGATTAATTCTATGATGAACAGCCTATAGGTACTATATTGGGAATTTCTAGCCCATTCGTAGCGAATTTTGTCATCATCATAACCTTTTCAATAAGAATATATGATCATGACTCACACAAGAGTGCTGCACAATAGCTGCACAGAGGTCCATTATAATGGAACTTAAGCAGCATCTCGATAGCTGGAACACATCGTTTTCAATGACTGATCACAAAGTTTGTTTCATCAAAAACTGATAGAAAAACCAGTGTTTTTCAACCAAGGCGTCAGTGGAGCGCTGTTGTCTTTCTCGTAGTTTACATGGATTGGCTCCTCTTTATTGGAATGATATTCCATGTTGACATCAGTCAAGATGTGGTTGTCCAAGGAATTCCCATGAAAGACCTAGTGAAGCATCCTTTATTCTAGGAATTAAGGTCTATAGGGATAGCCCGAATAGGATGCTAGGACTTTCATAGAAGATGTACATAGAGGAAGTACTAAAGAGGTTTAGTATGGAAAACTCTAAGAGGAAATTGTTAGATATATGTGCCCTAGAAGCCAGAATTGGCTGACACTTAGTAATACACTTCTAGGGGCAAAATTTATAATTTTGACTATAATTAATGAAATGGGTTATTTTCTATCACACATGTGTATTTAGTGTCTGTGATACATCCTTTGAGTTAATGGTAATGATAATTCATAATTTTCAAGAGTTGAAAATTAAGACATGAATAATCATTATTAAACTCATAAAAGCTCCGACCAAAGGATCATCACGAGGATGGTGATTGATCCGAGGTTGTGTACGATCGTTCTCTTTAGTAGATTGAGTCTTGAGTCTACGTGTGGAGACACCGAGCGATGAGTATAGGTACTCGTTAGAGAACGAGGGCACTGAGCGTGACACTCGAGTAGTCATTAGGAGTCTACTTCTCGTCAAGACTGACTCGATGCTGCAGTAGTGTGTCTGGTTTTTGACTGAGATGCATCGGCAGTTCACCTAGGGTGTTATAGTTTGACTACACCATTACTCGCTCCTAGCCATATGGAACCCTAGGTGTATGTTGCTATAGCATGTTCATTGTAGGAACTGGATTGGCATCAAGATGGATCTATCTACCTCGGTGGTTAGAGGAGTATCCTATGATATCATGAGAATAAGTCAGAAATCCATGGCATGTAGAGTGAAATAATAGAAAGAGTTTCTATTTAGATTTCACATTGGACTCGAATCGAATGATTACATCATATGATTAGAGACTAGGGTTTGACGAGTTCACTTAACCCTAACTGATCGGGCTCAAGATAGAGAACTGAATCACACAGGTGCTGCACCAAGAGGTTCGCATTCAGCTCTGATGGGTTGCACCATATACGCTAGGTGTCACTGATGGATTTTGGGAGCAATAGAATGATTTAGATGATCGATTCATTCTAAGCATGTTCGAATCAGAAGAGTTCTGATCCATCGAAAGGAGTTTCGATGATGTCTATGATAGAGATCATGACATATCCCATTACCATACAGAACTGAACCTAACTGGGTCACACAAACAAGGGTTTGAATCTGGTGATCATCAATTGAACTGATCCAGTTCAATTGATTGAATGAGATTCAATTAGGTTCAGGAAAATGTGCTAGCACTCGATTGAACCTAACGTTCTTCTTTTACTATCATAAATAAGTTGTCCTGACTGAGCCAAAGGAGTTTGTGCTCAATCAGAGGCCTTCATATGGTCTGACTGGAGGTTGTCCAAGTCAGAATAGGTTGTCTTATTTGTAAGACATTACCTGCCATTTTTGGTCACCTGCCATTTCTTGTTCTTTGACTTTGGTCAAAAGTCTACCTTTGACTGGTCAAACGTTGACCATTTACCCTTTGACTTTTGACCACATGTCATGCACCTATTGGAGAGCTGGTGGGGGCTGTCCCCCTGCCAGAAATCTGGCAAGGAGAAGTGCGCACGCCAAGGGTGGCGTGAGCCCAAGTAGGAGGCGCCTAGGAGTCCTTGTTGGACAAGGACTCCACTCCTTAGATTCCAATCAGAGTTCTACTAAGAATCCAGTTTGACTGGTCTTAGGTGCCCTCTAAGGAGGAATCCAGGGGTCTCTTTTTCAATCAATCAGATTTAGATCTGATTTCACAAAGGGTTGTGATTGGTTGAGAGGAAGAGGAGTTGGATCACAAGAGGTCTATAAATAAGACCCTGCGCCCAACCCTAATCCTAAGTGAATTCAATAGAGATTTCCCACGTCCAAGGCTGCCTCTCCCCTCCTTCTCCACGCCATACTCTCTTCTCCCCTTGCTCTCCACGTCCAAAAGTGTTTTGGACTTAGTTTGGTGCGATTCAGATCAAGGAAAGGCGATCAAAAGCAAGAAGGCTGCGCTGCTGCAAAAGGACGACTGCAGATCTTCAAAAGAGTTTTGAAGATCCTCCAAATCAGATCCAAATCTGATTTTTGGAGGTGTGATAGAGAAGAAGAGGATCTCCAGATCCAACCCGAGTGGATACCGGTAGAGGCCAGGCGCTTGCGTGGCTAAGATCCAAAACCTTCCGCTGCAATCAGGATCATCTACAGGGTAATAGGATTACCCAAATCAGGTAAATTAAATTTGATTTAATTTATCTTATTTTATTTTATTTGTTAAAATAATAAGAATCAGATCTGAAATATATCAAGATCTGATTAAGGTCAAGAGAAAATTTTTGAAATATATCTCTTGATCTAATCAGATCTGAACGAATCTGGATCGGGAAATCAGGATTTCCCTTCAACTGAAATTAATACCCTTCAGACATGGTATTCATCTTTCCAAGAAGATGTGTCCCAGCACACCTGAGGAAATAGAACGCATGAGCAAGATCCCTTATGCTTCTGCAATAGGGAGCCTCATGTATGCCATGCTATGTACACGACCTGACATAGCCCATGCTGTGAGTGTCACAAGCAGATATCAGTCAAATCCAGGTGAAGAACACTGGACTTCTATGAAATGTATCCTTAAGTACTTGAGAAGAACTAAGGATATAATGTTGGTCTTTGGTAACAAAGAACTCCAAGTCCAGGGATACACAGACTCGGATTTCATGTCCGATATAGATGATCGAAAGTCGACATCTGGAAGTCTGTTTGTGTGCAATGGTGGAGCTGTCAGCTGGAAGAGTTCCAAGCAAACGGTGATAGCAGATTCCACCATGGAAGCAGAATATATCGCTGCATCAGAGGCTGCGAAGGAAGCATTCTGGTATAAGAAGTTTGCTGCAGAAATCGAAGTAATGCCATCAGATGCCATTCCTCTATACTGCGACAACAATGGCGCCATAGCCCTTGCTAAGGAGCCAAGGTCTCACCAGAAATCCAAGCACATTGAGCGGCGATACCACCTCATCCATGATTACCTCGAAAAGGGTTACGTCGAGGTCAAGAGAGTCGACTCCGCAGATAATGTGGCAGACCCACTTACAAAGCCGTTGGGCCAGCAGATCGAAGCCCACCTTGAGAAGATGGGACTTAGACTTGTAGCCAATTGGCTTTAGGACAAGTGGGAGATTGTTAGATATATGTGCCCTAGAAGCCAGAATTGGCTGACACTTGTAATACACTTCTAGGGGCAAAATTATAATTTTGACTAAAATCAATAAAATGGGTTATTTTCTATCACATATGTGTATTTAGTGTCTGTGATACATCCTTTGAGTTAATGGTAATGATAATTCATATTTTCAAGAGTTGAAAATTTAAGACATGAATAATCATTATTAACTCATAAAATTGCTCCCGACCATAGGATCATCACGAGGATGGTGATTGATCCGGAAGGTTGGTGTACAATCGCTTCTCTTTAGTAGATGAGTCTTGAGTCTACGGTGTGGAGACACCGGAGCGAGAGTACAGGTACTCGTTAGAGAACGAGGGCACTGAGCGTGACCACCTCGAGTAGTCATTAGGGAGTCTACCTTCTCGTCAATGACTGACTCGATGCTGCAGTAGTGTGTCTGGTTCTTTGACCTGAGGATGCATCGGCAGTTCACCTTGAGGGTGTTATAGTTTGACTACACCATTACTCGGTCTCCTAGCCATATGGAACCCTGAGGTGTATGTTGGCTATAGCATGTTCATTGTAGGAACTGGATTGCATCAAGATGGAATCTATCTACCTCGGTGGTAGAGGAGCAGCCCTATGATGATCATGAGAATCAAGTCCAGAAGCCCATGGCCATGGCAGAGTGAAATAATAGAAAGAGTTTCTATTTAGATTTTCACATTGGACTCGAATCGAATGATTACATCATATGACAGAGACTAGGGTTTGACGAGTTCACCTTAACCCTAATCTGATCGGGGCTCAAGATAGAAGAACTTAATCACACAGGTAGCTGCACCAAGAGGTTCGCATTCAGCTCTGATGGGTTGCCACCATATACTGCTAGGTGTCACTGGTGGATTTTGGGAGCAATTAGAATGATTTAGATGATCGATCATTCTAGCTGTTCGAATCAGAAGAGTTCTGATCCATCGAAAGGAGTTTCGATGATGTCGATGATAGAGATCATGACATATCCCATTACCATACAGAACTGAACCTAACTGGGTCACACAAACAAGGGTTTGAATCTGGTGATCATCAATTGAACTGATCTAGTTCAATTGATCTGAATGAGATTCAATTAGGTTCAAGGAAATCGTGCTAGCACTCGATTGAACCTAACGTTCTTCTTTTGCTATCATAAATAAGTTGCCCTGTCTGAGCCAAAGGAGTTTGTGCTCAATCAGAGGCCTTCATATGGTCTGACTGGAGGTTGTCCAAGTCAGAAAAGGTTGTCTTATTTTGTAAGACATTACCTGCCATTTTTGGTCACCTGCCATTTCTTGTTCTTTGACTTTGGTCAAAAGTCTACCTTTGACTGGTCAAACGTTGACCATTGACACTTTGACTTTTGACCACATGTCATGCACCTATTGGAGAGCTGGTGGGGGCCTGTCCCCCTGCCAGAACCTGGCAAGGAGAAGGGCGCACGCCACCCTAGGCGTGTGCCCAAGTTGGAGGCGCCTAGGAGTCCTTGTTGGACAAGGACTCCATCTCCTTTTTGGATTCCAATTAGAGTTCTTCTAAGAACCAACTTTGACTGGTCTTAGGCACCCTCTAAGGAGGAATCCAGGGGACTCTATTCCCACCAATCAGATTTAGATCTGATTTCACAAAGGGTTGTGATTGGTTGGGAAGAAGAGGAGTTGGATCACAGCTTAGTCTATAAATAAGACCCTGCGCCCAACTCAAATTAAAGAATATGATGAGATCATAGTTTCCCCACGCCCCAAGGCTGCCTCTCCCCTCCTTCTCCATGCCAAACCACTCTTCTCCCCTTGCTCTCCACGTCCAAAAGGAGTTTTGGACCTTGGTTGGTGCGATTCAGATCAAAGAAAGGCGATCAAAAGCAAGAAGGCTGCGCTGCTGCAAAAGGACGACTGCAGATCTTCAAAAAAAGAGTTTTGAAGATCCTCCAGATCAGATCCAGATCTGATTTTTGGAGGTGTGATAGAGAAGAAGAGGATCTCCAGATCCAACCCGAGTGGATACCGGTAGAGGCCAGGTGCTTGCGTGGCTAAGATCCAGAACCTTCCGCTGCAAACAGGATCATCAACAGGGTAATAGGATTACCCAGATCAGGTAAATTAAATTTAATTTAATTTATCTTATTTTAATTTTATTTTATTAAAATAATAAGAATCAGATCTGAAATATATCAAGATTTGATTGGGATTAAGAAAAATTTTTTTGAAATATATCTCTTGATCTGATCGGATCTGAACGAACCTAGACCGGGAAATCAGGATTTCCCTTCAATCACTCCCAAAGTTCTTTTGGGGTAATGCTCTAACTTTTTCTTATTTTCTTGTGAATAGGTCCCCTCATTATAAGTTGAATGGAGGCATTCCAAAAGAGGTCTGGAGTGGAAAGAAGGTGGAGCTTGGCCATCTGAAAGTCTTCGATTGCATAGCCCATGCACATATGGAGGCAACCAAGAGGAGCAAATTGGACTCGAAATCTCAAAAGATGACATTCATAGGGTATCCACAAGGAGTCAAGGGATACCTACTATGAGATTCTCAAGCATAGAAGTTAGTGATTAGTACGGATGTTATTTTTGATGAGAAGAGCATCTGGAGGAGTTCTGGGATAGATGGAAATGAAAAAATAAAGATGAACAGCGGTGGCCAGTCAGAGAATGATGGCATGCAGGTTACATCCACTTACAGAAATATTCCTGTTGAGGTAGAGCTGGACAGAAAAGTATTATCTTAGATTGAAAATTAGTATGGAGGGTCGATAGTTTAGACAGATGTGCAGAAGCAGTCACAGACATTAGATAGAGATGTACCAATAGGAGTGGCTTTGCACAAGCCCCAATGTACTATTAGGAGATCGATCAGATATGGCATTGATGAGGTTATCTCCTATGCACTCATCAATGCTAATGGAGATCTAGAGAATTATGTAGAGACCATGGAGAGTGAGGATCATGATTCATGGATGCAGGCCATGATGGAGAAGATGGAATCACTTGAGAAGAATCAGACATAGTAGCTAGTGGATCTTTCAGAGGGTGCTTGACCTATTGGCTCAAAGTGGATGTTCACAAAGAAAGAAGCACCTTCAGAATAAGGTGGAGTCAGATTCAAAGCAAGGCTGGTAGAAAAGGGATACTCATAAAGGGAAGGAATTGACTGCACAGAAATTTTCTCTCCTATGATGCATCATACATCTATTTGAGTTTTGCTGTCACTGGTGGCACAGCATAACATAAAATTAGAACAGATGGACGTGAAGATGGCCTTCCTTCATGAAACTTTGGATGAAAGAATCTACATGAAATAGCTAGATGGTTTCATGGAGATGGGATAGAAAGAAATGGTGTGTTTACTCAAGAAGTCTTTGTATGGCTTGAAATAATTCCCTCGTTAGTGGTATCGAAGGTTTGATAGCTTTGTCTTGAGCCTGGGTTTCAGCAGATGTGAACATGATTATTGTATCTATGTCAAGAATATAGATGAGGAGGATGTCCTATACCTATTATTGTATGTAGATGCTATGCTCATCGTCAGTAGAAGCATGGATGCTGTGAAAAGGTTGAAAAGGGCATTATCATTTAAATTTGAGATGAAAGATTTGGGTCCAGCTGTGAAAATTTTTTGAATGGAGATTTGCAGAGATAGGTGCAAAGGAGTGCTCTATTTGTCATAGGGAAAGTATGTCCAGAAGGTTCTGGAGAGGTTTGGGATGAAGAAGGCCAAACCTATAGAGATGCCATTGCCAAGCCATATGTCTCTCTCCAAGTTACAGTGCCCCCAAGTAGAAGAGAAGAGAGAGTACATGAAATGATTCCCTTATGCAAATACTGTAGGCAGTGTGATGTACACTATAGTGTGCTGTAGACTAGATATAGCACATGCTATGAGCATGGTTAGTAGATACATGGCTAATCCTGGGAAGGAACACTAGAAAGCATTGAAATAGATATTGAGATATCTGCATGGAATGAGGGATTATGGTTTGGTGTTTGATGGGCAACCGAAAAGATTTAGAGAATAATCTATGAAGATTTATGGTGGTTCAGATCCTTTGAAAGGATTTATTGATGCAAATTATACTGGTGATCTCGAAATAAGGAGGTCTACTACTAGATACCTCTTCTATGTATGTTGTGGACCGGTATCTTGGAGATCAATCCTTCAGCTAATCACGGCCTTATCTACCATAGAGGCTGAGTACATTGGGATAATGGGCGCTGCAAAGGAAGCCCTTTAGCTTAGGAGGCTGATTGATGAGTTTGGGATGGAGCAAAGCAAGGTTACACTGTTCAGTGATAGTCAGAGTGCTCTATTGTTGGCACAGAACCCAGTCTATCATGCATGCACAAAGCATATAGATGTGAGGTACCACAGGATCAGAGAGATGGTAGAGGAATGTGAAGTGGAACTGATGAAGGTCCATACCAAGGAGAATCAGTCTGATGCACTCACGAAGGTACTCCCAAGAGATAGCTTTTAGAGATGTGTGGCATGGATGGATTTATTAAGAAGAGATGAGTTCACAAGGACTTAAAAGCACTAAGATGGAGAATGTGAGCTCAGAAGTGGTACTCCCAAGTCTTAAAAATATGAGAAGATAGGTCATGGGAAGATGGGAGCGAGTTGGAAGAAGAATCAATCTCAATAGTAAAGTTCAGAAACTGGGCTGGCTCACTCTAAGACTGAGTCGGCTTAGTTGGAAACTGGGTTGGCTCAGTCCAGGACTAGATCAGCTAGGTCTTAGAGAAAAATCCAGATAGAGAGCCGCATTTATGGGCTGTTGGTATGGTACACAATTGGATTGGCTCAGTCTGGGACTGAGTCGACCTAGTCACAGGTTAGCCAGTTCAGTTTGAAACTGGGCCGGCTTGGTTTTCATGGGTTATTATTTTGTGTGCGTGGGTTGTTTGGATTTGGAGAGTTTTTCTATGAGCTTGGACTTGACCCTTTGTAATGTACATATACTGGAAATAGGTCAAGGTTATAAGAGTGTTGAAATATACTGAATAAAAGCTCTTTTCTTCCAAAAATCTCTTCTTCTCTTCTTCTCTTTTCCTTTATTTATTTGATCGTACTTTCATAGAGATCTCTGAGAAGTACTTTTTTGTTACTTGACTAATCACCGGCGGCCATGCCAATCCATGTGGCAAGAGCGCATATTCCCAACAACATGAGGCTCCCTATTGCTGAAGCATAAGGGATCTTGCTCATGCGTTCAATCTTCTTAGGTGTGTTGGGACACATCTTCTTAGAGAGATGAACACCATGTCTAAAGGGTACCAATCCCCTCTTGGACTTTTCCATGCTAAACCACTTTAGCACCTTCTCTACGTACATCTTCTGTGAGAGACCCAGCATCCTATTTGGTCTATCTCTATGGACCTTAATTCCCAAAATAAAGGATGCCTCTCCTAGATCTTTCATGGAGAATTCTTTAGACAACCATATTTTGACTATGGTCAACATGGACATATCATTCCTAATAAGGAGGATGTCATCCACGTACAGTACAAGAAAGATAATAGCTCTCCCACTATCCTTTTTGAAAATACAGGACTCCTCATTCTTGATGAATTCAAATGATTTAATCACATTATTGAAACAAGCATTCCAGCTTCGAGATGCTTGCTTAAGTCCATATATGGACCTTTGCAGCTTGCAGACCTTATGATCAATATCACTAGATGTGTAACCCAGCGGCTATTCCATATAGATATCTTCCTCAAGATATCCATTTAAGAATATCATTTTCATGTGTATCTGCCAAATTTCATAATCGAAATAGGCTGCAAGCAATGCTTAATTCTATTCAGATTATGCTTGCAATAGTAGCATACCTAGACTATGAGATCTGATAAATGGATGTGAAGATAACTTTCCTAAATGGAGAGCCAAACAAAAAGGTGTATATGATATATCTTGAGGGTTTCACATCCACATAAGAGTCCATGATATGCAAGCTTTAGAGATCCATCTATGGATTGAAGCAAGCATCTCGGAGTTGGAACATGCATTTTAATAAGGTGATTAGAACGTATGGCTTCATTAAGATTGGAGAGAAATCCTATATGTATAAATGGGCTAATGGTTCTATACTTATATTTTTTGTACTATATGTAGATGATATTCTCTTAATCGAGAATAACATCCCTACATTACAGGGAATAAAGATTTGGCTGTTATTGCAATTCTCCATGAAGGACTTGGGAGAAGCTTTCTACATCCTAGGGATGAAGATCTATAGAGATAGATCTAAAAGATTGCTTGGGTTGGCCCAGTCTATGTACATTGATATAATGCTAAAATGGTTCAGCATGGAGAATTCCAAGAAGAGCTATCTACCAATAGGCCATGAAATTTTTCTCTCTAAGAGGAATTGTCTGACAACATCTCAAAAGAGAGAGCATATGAATAGAATTCCATATGCTTTGATAGTGGGTTCTATCATGTATGCCATGATATGTATGAGACTAGATGTAGCATACACAATAGGGGTAGTAAGTAAATATCAATTTAATCTAGGGGAGAACCACTGAAAGGTTCATAAAAGCATCCTAAAGTATTTAAAAAATACCAAGAATCAGTGGCTAGTTTATGGTGAGTTGGACTTGAGACTTGTGGGATTTAAAGACTCTAGTTTCTAGTTTGATCATAATGATAGCAAGAGTGTGTCAGGTTATATTATTATCCTAAATGGTGGAGCAGTCTGCTGGAATAGCTCTAAGTAGCACACTATAGCCGATTTTGTATATGAGGCAAAGTATGTTATGGCATCCGATGCTGCGAAGGAAGCTATGTGACTATAAAAATTCATCGATGAGCTGGGAGTGGCACCCTCCTTGGATGGTCCGTTTTTACTTTACCATGATAACACTAGAGCCATAGCTCAAGCAAAAGAGCCGAAGGCACATCAGTGCACCAAGCATATTCTGCATCGCTACCATCCTATATGAGAGATCATAGAATGAGGTGACGTCGAGCATCAGAAGATCAATGGAAAGGAGAATGTGGCTGACCCATTTACTAAAGCCCTTGGAATCAAAGAGTTTGATAATCACAAATGAAAGAAAGGTATTCAATACTATTCTGAATGTCTTTAGTATAAGTGGGAATGATGAAAATTGTATCCTAAAGTCAATCATCTAGGTTATAGATGGTCGAGTTTAATATAATTTATACTTGAATTATAAAGAAATAAAACTTTTATTTAGCTTTTCATCACTTTTGTGCATCTTCTTGTAATGAACTCTTCTGTGATGAAGTTCTCAGGACTATTTAGACTCGATAATTGAAAATTTATCATTTAGTCCTTAAACTTATTCGTGATCAAATGATATGTTGTTACCAAGAATGATAACATTTATTGAGTATAAGCTGTTGTGTGCCATATGGATTGATTATCCTCTTAACCCAGGAGTGTGGAGACATTGGTATGTCATGTATGTGAGATATAGGGGTACATCTGCACTGAACATGATTGACTCTAGAGCTTTTCTACGATCAAGATTTGCTCTGATGGGATATGGATATAAGTATCCCTTAGACCTAAGATCACCACGGTGACTCGCAAGCAACTCACTGTACTTAGGTATCGAACTACCTGAATTTCTAATTTAATGATAGAAGGCTACAGGGTGCAGTCAAGTACTTGTGAAGTCGGTGTACGAGTCAAGATGAAATGGACCCCTCCAAGTGTTGGAGCAAGTGCATCACTGTATTTCAATTTAGCAAAACATCGATCGGGGTGGTCCATTCAATGATATTGAATTTTGAAATATAATGTGGATGATTTTTAGGATTGGTAGTTAAATCCTGGATTGTTCTTTGAGCATTGAGATTAAAGGGATGAATTATGTGGTAACCATATTCACATAGATTTTGAGTATTATGATTGTGACTATTCAACCTATCCGGATATTGGATATCATTGCTAGATGGTCACTTCGATTAGTACAAGAATTGGTTCCTATCCTATCGGCTTAGGTTTGAACCTGTGGGATCACACACATTAGAGATTCCTACCTAATTTGATGGTTGATGAGGAGTCCCACTGAATTGAAACTCCATGGTCAAGAGTCTCACTGTACTAAAACTCTTTAACCAAGAGTCTTACTGCATTAGGACTCTGAGTCCTAGTTGTTTGGGACTCTATGATTAGGAGTCCCATAGGACTGGGACTCTATGGTCAAGAGTCCCACTCGACTAGGACTCTGAGTCCTACTGCATTGGGACTCTGAGTCCAACTTATCTGAGATATTGTGATCAAGAGTCCTACTGATCTAAGATTCTATGATTATGAGTTACACTTATTTGAGATACCGGGATCAAGAGTCCCATTAGTTTGGAACTCTTCGATCAAGAGTTTCATTTTGAGGAGACTCTATTATCCGGACATCCACTAGATTTGGACTCTATATTTATAAGAAATTTAACTAATAATTTGACTACTAATTAACATAATTTGATTAAGTAATAATTTTTGGATCAAATCCAATTGAATTGGATTCAATTGGGTTTGACCTAATTAGGTTATGAGATAACCTAATCGTCGAGGAGGTTTGATCCCTGATTTGATTAGGCATTGGGCTTAATCAATTCCTAATTTGATTAGAATTTAATTAAGCCTAATTAAGTCTAAAAGAGTTAGATTTAATCTGGTCTAATTGGGCCTAACCAAATTAGTTTGTGTTGGTCTAATTGGATAAGATTTGTTTGAGACTAGTTTGACCTAGTCTTCATGCACCACCTCACCATTCCTTGCACCTCTTCCTTTTCCAACGAGAAAATATTTTTGATAATATTTCTCCACACATAAGAGAGTGTGTCATCTGATTTCCCACATCCTAGATGGATAAGGATAGGTTGATTGCTATTTAAATTTAAATGGAGTTTGAATTTGAATGAACAAACCCACCTTATCCTATCTTATCACCCACACGCCACTTGGTTTTGCACTAAAATAAATTATTGAATTTTTTGGGACATGTGATACCTAAAAGGAAGCCTCCTTTATTCGTGAGCCCTCCCCTCTATGTGACAAAAGTCAGAAAAAAAAATAGAGAGAAGAAAAACTAGAGGAAAAATTAGGCACAAGGTATTTGGTGAAAGTGCTGCCCAAGAACTCTAATCTAGGGTTTGAGTGCATTTTTGTGAGATTTGTGTCAGATCATCTCAAAATTTTTTGGAGAGCCTCCTCAACCTCTCTTTGACCTCTACTATCAATCCAGAGCATCCAAAGAATCAATGGAGGGAGATCGATAGAGTTCAATCAGCATCAGTCATCAAAAGGATCCATTGTCGAGCAAGCACTCTAGAGGAGCCGATCGAGATCAAGGCCTCATGTGGACTATCCATGGAGGCTAGACATGCTATGTGGCTACATCATGATGATCAAATCTATCTAGTGATGATTTAGTTATGGAGATCGACAACCCGTGCAAAGGTAATGTGTTCTGAACACGTAGATTGGTTAAATAGTTTTACTGCTGCTACTATTTATTTTGTTTTTCATATTCATTGCATATGTCACAATGGATCTTGGATTTGTAGGATTTTTAGATCAGATCTATAGCTCTAAAAGAATTAATTAGATCAATTTTTAATTTCACTATATTTAATTTTTATAAAAATTTTGAAAGTAGAGCTAAAAACCCTACATGCTTCCCGACAAGTCCATCTGGATTTATGTTAGCTATTTTAATGCTGCTACTTTGGAGGTTCGAAATTTGGATCAGTCTATTGTAATGGCCATACTGAATGATGGCCTCTAGAAGAATGATCTTCTCTTTTTTCTAGAGAAGAAGTATCCCCAAAACTATGCCAATATGCTGGCTCAGGCTGAAAGCTATGCTCGAGCAGAGTAGGCCTTCAAATTGAAAGATGATGAAGCCACAGGAGAGCAGTAAATGGGCGAATCTAGCAAGCCCTATTTGGTTTGGTGTGCAGAGCGAAATCATTAATTTCCAAAAAAAATAATGAAATCATATAACCAAACCCAAAACCTAGAACCACCTTATTAGAATTTAAATTATATAATATATATTTATAAAATAAATGAAGGTATTGGATATACCTCTGATCGCTAAACTCCAACTTGACCTTGATCACCAGTAATAGTTCGTCAGGAGTTCCACCAAGTGCCCACGTGTTCACTCTCCAACATTGATCCATACAAAAACTTTGATCAAGACCCCAGCATCTTTGTTTATTTTAATTAAAATTCTTATGATAAGAACTTTAATTATTTGGGTAGAACCTTCGCTAGCCTTTGCTATCACCCTTCTTTCCTACCCTTTCTTATCTTTCTTTCTTCCTTGTCTTCCTTTGCAATCTTCCTAAGCCTTTTTCCTAAAGCAAACCTTTTATTTTTAATTAGGACTTATCTTAATAAGGAAAGGAAGAAAGAAATTGGACAACTATAAAGAGTGGTAAGAAAGAAAGAAGAGTTCTGAAATCACTTGATACTACGAAGTGCGCCCCTATTTATAATGTACGTAGGGGTGCCTCCTCAATTTTCTCATGCCTATTTCCATTTAAAATCACATGCCCATTAGCCTATCTCTTTCTCCTTTAGAAGAAATTGTCATGCGGAATACATAGAATTAATACAAAGAGGTGCCTTAAAGTAGAAGGACTCTTCGTAAAATTTCTACGTAAGTTTCTTCCGAAGAGTTGCAAGACTTCAATATGTGGTGCCAAAAATCAAGGGATGAGATAAGATGAGATGGCCATCCAATAGCCAAGAAAAAGGATGCCTCACCTGAATTTTAGCATGGAGAAAATTTGTGTGGAAGTGTCAAAGTTTCAAAAGCTTTGACTTGGTCCAAGGGGCGCCTACAAGCAAGGGGGTGGCAAAGACTCTTTAGTTATCTAAAAATTTGATAACCAATGAAAAGAATAACTAGCAGAAGGACTCTTCTACACCCTCTCTTTATCTAAAATTACATAACAAAATTTACGTGAAAAACTAAGGAAGACTTTGGCATCAAAACACATCCATGCGCCATATGTCCCTAGCGCATGGACCAAATCCCATGTGCCAAAGAAAGAGAGTCTCTAGCATGTGGGTACCTTATTTATGACATCCAATCCCTTGATCAGCAAGCCAAGGGTCAACCTAATCAATTAGCCAAATTTGATTTGACTCAAATTGGATTTAATTGGCTCAAATTAGAAGCCGATACAAATCCGATTCGAATCTAGGTTCTAGGATTTGCAATATGTGCTAGCAAATTCAACGTACAAACATGATCTAACCTAATTAGATCCTTGATCAATTTTCTTTGTGTGTGATCTATTAGATTCCATATCTAGCCAATAGTAGATCCGGGTGCAATTTTACCTACTTTGGTTAGAACTTAACCAAACTAGTTTAGATCAAAACTTGCTAACCCGATTTGATCAATTAGAACTCTTTCTAATTAACAATCAAATTAAACTTCTTAATTTGATTGAACCCACAAGACAAGATTGACATCATGCAATGTATCATGTCTACTCGAAAGATATGGAATTTTGATGAAAAAATCAAAAATATCCTTCAATGGAAAGTTACCGTGCAACAGGATCCTTCAATCATCCTACATCCCGAATATGACTATGGATATGGAATCATATCAAAACCATTTTCATATTCATTTTGCTTCTAATCATATGATGATGATTCAATTAATGAAATATTAGAAATATTTCTAAATTTCATCATGCTTTGATCAAGATATTTCTGAACCATCATTTGATTGAAGCATGTAGAATGCAATCTTCTATTACTAGGAGTGATCAATTTCTTGTTGACCTACTCATAACCTTCATATATAATCCACCATATCTTGATCATCCCGTACATAACTAAGTCATGAATGAGTATGAACCAAAACTTGGATTCATGCATACAAGGTTCTATGATAGTCTTAGGTCAAAGGATTACATGCACAACTCCCACTATGAGAACCATCTATTGACATGTAGATAAGACTCCATTAGATATTCTCAAATTAGATCAATTTAGTGAACTCATTCTCTAATAAGCATCTACATTCTTGTATTAGTGTCATACACAAGTGATAGTGAGATCAATCACTGTTACATCAAGCATACATAGGATGTGCTAGTCTTTTCGAAAACATTGATCCCCAACTTAATATTTCATCGATCAAAAATATTTTAGATTAGGGTTTTGAGATTTTAGGTCTCACAAGTATAATCTCATCATAATCCTAAAATTATAGCCCTAATTTATAGGGTTCATCATAATCTTAAATAAATAATTAAGATGAAGCATATGATGAAATAAAATGTCTTTATTTATTTGAAAATATCATTACATGACTTTGGAAGATAAAAGAATAGCGCATCAAAATATAAATTTTGATTGGCTTGAAGGCATGTTCCTTTCAAGCTCACACTGCTGAGAAGTCGAGTGAAGCTTGACCGTGCTCTAGAATCCCTCTTGAGCATAGACAAGCCTGAATCTTGTTAGGATTTGATACCTCGAATTCGATCCAAAGTAAGAAGAGAATCAGTTTTTAGCATAACAGTCGGGCCAGCACTGATATGCAGTCAACCTAGCTTGGTTTGAGATTGAGCTGGCTCAAACTACAGTCGAGTCGGCTCTCTTAGATAGACAGATAGCAGGAGTGAGGGCGAGATGCAGTCGAGCCAGCTCGACCCTTGATCGAGCTGGCTCGATGGAAGTGAACAAAATATGATGGGATTTTTTTAGTTTAGACTCAAATTATGATTAATCCAAGAGGTCTACGAGAGTTGCACGTGGACCATAAGACTAGTGGCCATGGAGGGTTGCAATCATGATCTGAAGGTTGAAAAATATTTCAAGACTCCATCAAGGACATGTTTGACTTATATTAGGAGAATGAGCCCTATTAGGATTCCTATGAATTACTAAGAAGTGGATTCTCATCCTATTTAAAGGGTTAAGGTGTTATGGAGCAGAAAAGATGGTGCGTGTAGCATGAGAGGCATGTAGAGAGACTCAGGCAGCCATCGATAGGAACATGGCAGAGCATCGAGTACGTGCAGCCTACGAGAGAGAGAAGCAATAGGTGCATAGCATCAAACGAGGAGGCTGTGAGGATAGAGCATCTTATAGCTTCTATGGATCTTCTTTAGATTCTGAGAAAGCTTTTGTGAGGGTAGCTTCTATTGAAAAATATATCCTAAAGCTAATCGTCTAAGTAGTAGATGATTGAAATTAGTATATGAATTATCTAATAACATTAGTTATTTGGCTGATTCATCATAAAAGTTCTATCTTCCTTAAATGAACTCCTAAATTATGATGGAGTTCATAGAACCACAATCAATCGATAAAGAAGGATTTATTGGATGGTTCTTAAATTATTCATGATCAAATGATAAGTTATTAACAAGGACGATAACTTATCGAGTGTAGATCGCTGTATGCCATATGAATTGATTGTCCTTATAACCAAGTGGTATGGAGACACTGGTATAGCATCCAGGTGAGACGTAGGAGTCCATCTGTACTAAACGTGACCAATATAACACTCTACTATCAAGAGTAGCTAGCTAAGGCTAAAGGGTATAAGTATCCCTCCGACCTGAGATCACCATGGTGACTTGTAAGCAACTCAGTGTACTTTGGTGCTGGACTGCCTGTATTTCTAATATAGGTTTGAAAGATTTTTGGGTATAGTCAAGTTTTTGTGAAGTTGTTATGTGAGCCATGATGGGATTCACCACTCTTGATTAACTTTAGAAAGAGAATGACTCGCTGTGTTTCAATTTAGCAAAACCTAGGCCTGGGTAATCATCATGAGGTGTCACGAAATTTGCAAAATTTTGAGACACAATAGAGATGACTTCTATGAGTGTTTGAAAGCATACTCAAAATCATCTTGAGCATTATTGGTCAAAGGGATGAATTATATGGTAACCATGGGCTAGGGTACTAAGAATGTTGCTTTGCATACATTCGACCTATCCGAACATCGAAAACCATTGCTAGATGATAACATTAATTGGTGTAGGAATTGATTCCTATGCTACCATCTTAGGTTCAAATCTATGGGGTCACACATACATTGGAGCTTATAACCAGATCAGATGGTTAATCGATGATTGAGAATCGTTCTAAGGTCAATCCATTAATATGATTGATGTTTGACCTAATGCAAGTATTACAAGAGGACCGATTAGCAATTAGATTGCCAATTGGCTTAATTTGATTGAGTAATCAGGCTGAGATCAAGTTTAATTAAATTATATTTAATTAGAACTAGTTTGGACTTAATTAGATTAAGTCTAGTTGGTTTATTGGATAAGTCAATTACAATAAAGAATAATTTCTTGTTTGATTAGGACTTGGGTGTGCCTAATTGACTTAGGATTTAAATTAGATTTAAATCTTGATTTAATCTAATTTAATTAAGATTCTAGTTAGACTAGGATCATCCTTAATTATATTATATTTATTCTAATTTAAATAGAATTTAAATTAGATTCAAACCTATTTGATCTAGTCAAATAAGAGGAGTCCCAATTGGACTGGGACTCTCTCTCTTTCTCTTGCACCTAAAAGCCCACACCCACACCTTTTATTTCTAATGTTTTATGTGAATTCCCATGCTTAAGAAAGAGTCTCCATGCCCCACTTCTCATTGGTTTAGGAACTTATTTTGACTTGGTCAAAACTAGAAAGTGGTCAGGATTAGTTTCCTATTTGATAGAGTCCCCTTTAACCAAAACTTCTTCCCTCCTTTTGGATTTTTTCCCCATGCCACCCAACCTTTTCTCCACCCTTCACCCTAGGTTTTTGTGTGTTGGTTTCCTAGTTCTCACTCCTAAAATCAAGGAAGGGGTGTCTATCTATAAAAGACTAGGTTTGACCTAGTCATCCATATATTGTTGAGGCACCTTCTATTAGATGGTTTGAGGATGTGATAAATACTAAAAAAATTATAAAAAACTAGACAAAAAGAAGAAGAAGGCATGTTGGTTTTAGGGATGCCATATTCTTAGAGAAGAACCTTCAATTAAGACTTCAAAGGTTGATATCTTGAACAGACAAGGTAAGAGAAGATTGTCTTCTCTTTATTTTTCTTTTATATATTTTTTCACTTATTTATTCTTTATAATTTTTATATGATAAAAATGAGAGAGAGAGAGAGAGAGAGAGGAATAGGGCATAGGAATAAGTGCTCCAAGTTGTTGGGGCATGATATTCTATTTGGACATGATTTGATCAATTCCTGATGAGAGAAGAAGAAGAGAAGAATGTCTTCTCTTAGGATTTCTTTGAGAATCCTTCTTCTCCAATTTCATATGAAAATTTTATATGATAAAATTAAAAAAATATTAGATCTAGAAACATAGAAAAAATTTTGGAGGAGAAGCTCTCCTCTTGTCCTGGCATAGAGATGTTTTTAGGATAGCAATAGTTAATGTCCTGAAGGAGAAGATTTATCTTCTCTTAGGGTTTATTTTTCTTATTTTTATTTTTTGATTTATGGGAGATCCAAGGGTTGGATTTCTTTTCTACTCTTCTTCATATTCTTCATCTCTTCGAGTATCCAAGAGATCCAAAGAATATGTTTTTAATTGACCATGAAGAGGGATCCGTGAGAAGCTAGCACTTCGAGCGAATCTTCGTTCGACAAACCTTCGATCTATATTATAGGTTCATGTGGATCACCTGTAGAGATTGGATGCGTGTGCAGCTCTAAAAGCAATAACAAAAATTAATCATGGTGTTCTCGACCCGTACAAAGGTAGGAGATCTGATCTCTTGATAATTTAGATATGATCTAGGATAAGATCTAGAATTATTCTAGATCTAGATATTGATATGATCAATACTACTTATGATTAATTTAATTTTAGATTTATATTTGCATCATAATATATTATAGATTCTTGATGTAGGATTTTGTAATCCGATTAGACATATATTATAGATTAAACTATTTAATCTATTTCTTTCGCTGCTTTAATTTCAAAAAAGAATTGAAATCTATGCATAAAACCCTACATGTTTTCCATCAGTGGTATCAGAGCATCTAGGTTCTTTTATAACATATTCATGAATGCTTTAGAATAAATCTAAAAATTAAAATTAATTAAAGACTGCACATACTGCTATAAGGTTATCCTGTTGTAATGTTAACCCCTTACAATAAAAAGGTTGTCCTAGTATGTGCTGATCTGAATTTGAATCATGAATAATTTAGATTAGATCTAAAAAAATTTATGATTTAATTTTTTAATTTAAATATAAAATTAAATAGATATTAGATCTATTTTAGATTATTTAGATTAGATCTAAATAATATCAGGATTGCACAAACTGCCACAAGGTTATCCTACTATAAGGTTTATCCCTTACAGTGAAAAGGTTATCCTAGTATGTGCTAATATGAGAAACCTAAATCATAAATACGTTAGATAAGATTTAAAATAATTTATGATTTATTTTTAAATTTTAAATCTAATATTAAATAATTTATGATCTGATTTTGATCATTTAGATGAGATCCATGTGATATATTTCATATTTTGATCTAGATCTTCATATTTTATATATTGATATGTAGCTTCATTTTTGAATCTAATTTGCATATGTATGACATATAAGTTTTATAGAAGTTAAATTATGAACTTACTTTCTGCAAAATCCTAGATTTGAAATCCTAGGACATGATCGAAATATTGAAACAAATCAGATCTAAAACCATCATTTGAATTTGATTCAAAGTAAAGTATTTATAATTTGAAAATATTTTAAATGATCAAATCAAAAATTAGTTCTGAGGTTCGATAAATCCAAAACTCATGAGCTTGAACATAATTGAGAATTAAGTGATTGTTTAGGATCTAAATTTATGATTTAAAGATCCTAAGATAATTTTATAAAACATGGGTTAATAGGTAATGGGTTAGCTTTGATCAGGCCCTTAACTGAGTTAGACCTAGGATTAGATTAAATATGGACTTAGTTAAGAAATTGATCAAACCTAATTAATAGTTAATTAGGATTAGGTCATTTCTTTAGATCAATTTAATAGTTGTAGTTGATCAAAGTCCATACATCTAACAAATGGATACTGATCGTGGCTCAGTGGTTGAGTCCGAGTCTTTAGGCAAACCAAATCAAAACTGATAAATTGATTGGTGTCTTAGGTAAGTCTGGCATCCCAAACTGATGATTTTTAATTGGTAGGCCGATTACTCGACCATTTCTGATGGTGTCTAAGGCAAGCCTTGGCAGACCCTTCCACCAACTCACTTACCTAGCCAATGTGGTTAATCAGGTTTTGATTAGGTTGCTCATTGATTCGTGCTAACCCATGTCACATAGAAAATCAGTGAGACTAATTTTACTCAGTGAGACTGATATAGGTGCCCATGGACCAAAATTGATCCTAATCCACATCAATGACTTGAGAAGTCAGTGGGAGGACTTGACTTGGTGAAGTTAGTGGGAGAAAATTGGTCTATCTTCTTTCTATCCTTAAATCACTAATAATTTAAATTTTTTAAAATTATTAGATCCTTAAAATGATAAAGTTATAGAGATAACTGAGTCATAGCCTCCCATTAAGGTGTTTGATAATGGGTCCGCTAACTCAATAATCATTGGAGGCCCATAGGCCTGGTGCTTGTTGACTAATAAAATTATCATTCATCATATGACGACTCAGATGTATCTCTCTAATGGTGGTTAGGTTGACCAACTATAGTTCATCATTCGTTGGTTAGATGCACCAAGGTGAAGAAAAAATCTAGTTTTTCGGATCAGGTTCGCTCAGATTTGATTGGATTAAGAGAGATATTTCAAAATTTTTTCTCTTAAATCCAGATCAGATTTGAGACTTTTTAGATATGATATTATTGATCTAATAAAATAAAATATAAAATAAATTAAATCTAATTTAATGTTATCTTGTCACTGGTAATCTGATTACCTTATGATGATCCTGATGTCTTCCTGAGGTTCTGGATCTAGCCACATAATTACTTGGCCTCTACCAGTATCCAGTCGGATAGGATCTGGAGATCTCCTCCTTCTTTATCACTTCTCCAAAAATTAGATTTGGATCTAATTTTGAAGATCTTCAAAAATCCTTTCGAAGATGTGAGTTGTCTCTTGCAGCAGTGCTGCCTTCTTCCTTTTCTTATCGCCTTTCTCTTGGTTGGATCGCACCAAACTTATGCCCAAAAATTCTTGGACATGGATAGGAGAGAGAACACCAGAAGGTGGCATGGAGGAGGAAGAGGGGCAGCCTTATGGTGTGGGTAATGGGTCAAGCCTCTTTGATCTTGGCGCAGATAGGGATTTTATAGACCCTATTGTGCCATGCAATGCCACATCATCCTGACCAATCATGACTTTCTGTGCAATCAAATCTAAATCTGATTGATGGAATGATATCATCAGATCTAATCAGATGAGAGTCCCTCAGAATCATCCTTAGATGGTGCCAAGACTGGGTCAAAGCAGTCTTGTAGGTACCATCCAAGTAGAATCCCCGAAGCAACTGGAGTCCCATCTGTACGGGACTCCAAATGCTTTATCCATGGGTGGATGCCTCCCTAGGCATGTGCCCCTTATCCATCTACTTTTTAGTAGGTAGATTGGTCCAAGAACTCTCTCCTATGATGGCTTGACACATGGACAGATGTCTAAGTGCTAAAGGTCAATGTTTGACCAAATGTCTGAAACAAGATTTAGCAGGTGTCGAAAAATGGCAGGTGTTGTCTCAAATTCATCTCATAAATTAAGACAATTATTTTCTAATCTGAATAAGCTCCAATCGGACTAATTAAAGGTGCTTGAGTGAGCCTAGACACATTTGGCTCAGTCGAGATAAACTTTAATGATAATTAAAGAAGAACATTAGGCTCAATCATGTGCTAGCATAATTTTCTTGAACCTAATTGAATCTAACTCAAATCAATTGAACTGGGTTAGTCGAATTGATGATATCCAAATTGAAACCCTCATTTGTGTGACCCAGCTAGGTTTAGTTCCATATGGTAATGAGATATGTCGCAATCTCTATCATTGACATCATCGAAACACCTTCCAATGGATCAGAACTTTTCTGAATCAGACAACTAGTATGATTGATCATCTAAATCATTCTAATTGCTCTCAAAATCCATCAGTGACACCTAGCAGCATACGGTGGCAATCCATCAGAACTAAAAATGAATCTCTTGGTGCAGTTACCTGTATGATTAAGTTCTTCTACCTTGAGCCCCGACTGGATTGAGGTTAAGGTAATCTCATCAAACCCTAATATCTGTCATATGATTAATCATTCGATTCAAGTCCAATGTGAAAATCTTAATAAAAACTCTTTCTATTATTTCACTCTACCATGACCACGGGCTTATGGACTTGATTCTTATGATCATCATAGGACAACTCCTCATCTACCCAGGTAGATAGATTTCTTATTGGTGCAATCCAATTCCTACAATGAACATCCTATAGCCAACATACACCTCAAGGTTCTGAATGGCTAGGAGACCGAGTCATGGTGTAGTCAAAGTATAACACCCTCAAGATAAACTGTCGATGCACCTCAGGTCAAAGAACTAAACACACAACTGCAGCTTCGAGCCAGTCATCAATTAGAAGGTAGACTTCCTAATGACTGCTCGAGGTGGTCACGCTCAGTGCCCTCATTCTCTAACGAGTACCTGTACTCTCGGTCTGGTGTCTCTACACCATAGACTTAAGATTTATCTACTATAAAGAAGTGATTGTACACCAACCTTTTAGATCAATCACCATCCTCATGATGATCTTACGGCCAGGAGCATTTTATGAGTTAATAATGAAAATTCATGACTTAAATTTTCAACTCTTGAAAATAAGAACTATCATTGCCCTTAACTCAAGGGATGTATCATAGATACTAAATACACATTATGATACAAAATAAACAATTTTATTATTTATAGTCAAAATTATAATTTTGTCCTTAGAAGTGTATAACAAGTGTCAGTCAATTCTGACTTCTAGGGTACACATATTTAACAAACAGCCACTTGACCTAAAGCCAACTGGCTACAAATCTAAGTCCCATCTTCTCAAGGTGGGTTTCGATCTTCTGCTGGCCCAACGACTTTGTAAGTGGGTCCGCCGCATTGTCTGTGGAGTCGACCCTCTTGACCTCGATGTATCCTTTTTTGAGATAATCGTGGATGAGGTGGTATCGCCGCTTGATGTGTTTAGATTTCTGATGGAACCTTGGCCCCTTAGCAAGGGCGATGGCGCTATTATTATCGTAGTATAGAGGAATGGCATCTGATGGCATCATTTCAATCTCTGCAATGAACTTCTTGTACCATAATGCCTTTTTCGTAGCTTCTGATGCAATGATGTATTCTGCTTCCATGGTGGAATTTACTATTACTATCTGCTTGAAACTCTTTCAGTTGACAGCACCACCATTACACATAAATAGATTCTCAGATGTTGACTTTCGATCATCTATATTAGACAGAAAATTTGAATTGGTATACCTTAGACTTTGAGTTTTTCATTACCAAAAATCAAGAATATATCCTTAGTTCTTCTTAAGTACTTAAGGATACATTTCACAGAAGTCCAGTGTTATTATCCTAGATTTGACTGATATCTACTTGTGACACTCACAGCATGGGCTATATCAGGTCATGTATATAACATGGCATACATAAGGCTCCCTATTGCAGAAGCATAAGGGATCTTGCTCATGCGTTCAATCTTCTCTGGTGTGTTAGGACACATTTTCTTGGAGAGATGAATGCTATGTCTGAAGGGTACCAATCCCCTCTTGGAGTTTTCCATGCTAAACCTCTATCGCACTTCCTCTATGTACATCTTCTATTGAAGACCTAGCATCCTATTCGATTTATCTCTACAGACTTTGATTCCAAGAATGAAGGATGCTTCTCCTAAGTCTTTCATGGAGAATTCTTTAGATAACCACATTTTAACAATGGTCAATATGGAAATATCATTCCAAATAAGAAGGATATCATCCATGTATAGTACGAGAAAGATAATAGCACTCCCACTGACCTTACTAAAAATACATGGTTCCTCCTAATTCTTGATGAAAATAAATAATTTGATCACATCATTAAAATGAGTATTCCAGCTTCGAGATGCTTGCTTAAGTCCATATTTGCAACTTGCATACTTTATGATCAATATCACTAGATGTGAAACGCAGCAGCTGTTCCATATAAATATCTTTCTCAAGATATCCATTTAAGAACGTCGTTTTCACATCCATTTGCCATATTTCATAATCAAAATAGGCTACAACAGCAAGCAATGTGCGAATGGATTTAAGCATGGCTACTGACAAATAGGTATCTTGATAGTCAATGCCTTCACGCTGACTATAATCTTTTGCCACTAATCTAGCTTTGAATGTCTCTACATTCCCATCTGCACCAATCTTTCTCTTGTAGATCCATTTACACCCAATAGGTACTATACCTTCTAGTGGATCTGCCAAGGTCCAGACTTGGTTTAAGTGCATTAAGTCAATTTCTAACTTCATTACCTCTAACCATTTCTCGGAATCGATATTTGAGATCACCTCGTTATAGATTTTGGGATCATCAACATGAACTTCATTACCTACGAGGAACATTTCCTCTACTTCCTCTGAAATAGTACCTAAGTACCTCTCTAGAGAATGAAAAATCCTTTCTGATCTTCAAGGTGGAGGAGGTAGTGATTGTATTGGCTCAACCTAATTTGGTTCCAAAGGGTCCTTAGCTCTTTGCTCTTGGAAGACTTTCTTCTCTAGTGTATTCTGCTTTCCAATGCTGCCATCTTGAATAAACTATTTTTCAAGAAAGATGGCATGTCAACTCACAATCATATTGTGATCTTCCGGAATGTAGAAATAATATCCTAATGACTCTTTAGGATATCCTATGAATTGAGCTCTAAAGGACCTATAGTCTAACTTGTCCGCTTGTTGTCTTTTGACATGAGTAGGACAATCCTAAATTTTGAGATGACTCAGACTTGGTTTCTTACCATGCCATATCTCATACGGTGTGGTAGGAACAGTTTTAGAAGAAATCCTATTCAGTAACTATATAGCAGATAACAAACTGTGTCCCCAAAAAAATCAGGAAGGTCTATGAAGCTCATCATAGATCGAACCATATCTAATAGGGTTCAGTTCCTCCATTCTGAAATTTCGTTGAGTTAAGGTATTCTAGGTGGAGTCCATTGAGAGACTATGCCATTCTGCTTGAGATAGTCCAAAAATTCCTGACTAAGGTATTAACCTCCTTGATTTGATCAATAAACCTTAATGGATTTTTTAGTTTACTTTTCTACTTCATGTCTGAATTCTTTATACTTTTTAAAGGCTTCAGACTTGTGTCTCATAAGATACACATACCCATACCGAGACAAATCATCGGTGAAGGTTATGAAGTAGACAAAATTGCCTCTAACCGACACATCAAATGGGCCGCACACATCAGTATGTACTAGGATAAGTAAATCTATGGCCCTTTCCCCACGTCTCATAAAAGAAAGTTTAGTCATTTTGCCATGAAGACATGATTCACAAATTGGATATGACTCAGAAGTCAATGGACTCAATAGCCTAATTTTCTCCAATTTGTTAACCCTATCTTCTACTATATGACCTAGTATAAGGTGCCATAGATACTTATCATTTGGACTATCCCTGGATCATTTTGATTTTATGGCATTCACATTTTGCTCGATATTAAAAGTAGATACATTAATATGTAACTGTTAAAGATCGTTAATAAGAAAACTACTTGCAATTTTATTTCTTTCATAAAGAATGTTACAATGGTCCTTAAGAAAACTAATTATATAGCCTTCTAGGGCTAAACATGAAATAGAAATCAAATTCTTACTTGCTGCAGGCACATAATAACAATCCTTAAGTACTAAATCTAAACTAGATGGTAGTCGAAGAGGGTAGGTTCCCACGATCACAGCAGCAATTCTTGCTCCATTTTCAATGCGTAGGATCATGTCACCATCCTCAACCTTCTGCTATCCTCAATACCCTGTATGGAAGTGCACAAATGAGTACTAAAACCAGAGTCAAGCATCCAACTGGATATAGAAAAAATCATAAGGTTAGATTCAATAACAAGTATACCTCCAGAAGGACCTACCTCCTTCTTATTCTTCAGGACGGCCAGGTATGTAGGGCAGTTCCACTTTCAGTGGCCATCAATGTTGCAATGAAAATACTTTTCTTTATCAGTGGTCTTCTTCTTCAGCTCTGCCTTCTTTTTCTTTCCTTCTTCCACCTTCTTCCTTTTCACAGGCTTTTTCTTCTTTTCAAAAGACTTTCTCTTGGAAGAAGTCCATTTCATAGCAAGCACTAAGCCTGTAGAACCTTTCATAGAAAGCTCAGTAGTAACCAGCATGTTCATAAGCTCGACCAGAGTATTTTGAAGTTTATGCATATGGTAGTTCATGATGAATTGCCCATATGCATCAGTCATGGATTGTAGAATTATATCATTCTGCAGATCTAGGTCCAACTTCACTCCAAGCTTCTCAAGCTCTTCTAAGTTCTTGATCATCATCAGATAATGATCTTGGACTGACTGCCCATCATGCATTTTAATCTTGAATAGTCGTTTAGTGACCGGATATTTGGCTACGTGACTCTATTCTCCAAACATCTCTTATAGATGAGCCAACATTTGGTGGCAGTCTTGATATCTTCATGTTGGCACTGAAGCTTATCAAACATAGAGCCCAACATATAGTATCTAGCCTTGTTATCTTCGTTCGTCTACTTGTCAAGTGACACTCTCTGTTCAGTGGATGGACAAGCTGGTAAGGTGGGGGGATTCTAATCCAATACATGAGTTAACTTCTCAAAATCCAAAATGATTTTAAAATTTCAGAGCCAATCCTTGTAATTAGATTTGGTCAATCTATGGGTGTCCAGGATACGTGCTAGTGGGTTGGATGCAGACATTTTGCTTTTCCTGTAAAGAGTCAAAGTTTCTAGTTAGATATTATAATTAAGACTTGACCAATTTATTTAGGGGTTTAATTTTTAAATAAATTAGCTCCCACTATTTTCTCAGATCTCTACACTTTCTCTGTAGAGATGCAAAAATCTTCATGATTATAAATTTCTAATGGATGGTGCAGTCCCACCAACTGACTCATCACCTCACCTAATAGTTATTGGTCATGGATTTGCCAATGAGTGGATAATTCTTGTCCAATAATTCTTTGATCATGGTGCACCCAAACTTGATCTCTAATTTATGAATCTCACCATGCCCAAAATATTTATCCACTTCTTAGTTAAGTCAGACTCACCATTTGCACAGATTAGATTTCTAATTAGGTCTCTTATCATATCCAAAATATTGAGCCCAATTTATCCTCCGGCCCGTAGCATCCAATGCCTAATAGACATGGTTGCATCTTTCTGGTGCAACTGAACCACTGTGACCAATTGAGAACAATCAACCTCGGAAAGGACCCACATATCTACAATGGTGGAAGACCTTAGACTTAATCTTTTCTTAGGGAGATTTGATTTAAATCTCTTTAAACTTGACTTACAATAGCCATAATAATTATGACTAACCTAGTGGCATGGGTTAGCTCGAATTGTTAACCACCTTAGATAAGGACTGGGTCGACAAATATGATCAGGTAAGTAAGTCCGATGGAAGGGATATGCCGTTAACTCGATAAGAATGCATTCGAGTCGAGTAGCTTTTAATTAAAAACCAGTCGATCGTATCTGCCAGACTTACCTTAGACACCAAATTGTTGAGCCAAAATCAATCAGATTAGCCTACAATCCAGACTCTTACCATTGAGCCTAATTAGGTCTTAGCTTGATCATTCACTCATGTGATTCGATCTTGATCCAAACTTAATCCTATTAGGTAGGTCAATTTAAGCACTCTTGATCCCATCTAACCAACTCTTGATTCAATTTGATCAACCTTTAGATCTAATTGAGCTACCCAAGCCCAAACCCAATTTTATGAATATGTCTTAAATCTAAAAATTCTTAATTTTTAGACTTAACATATTTTATAATCTTAATTCTTAATTAAATTTAGGGTTCACAAATAAAACATGTAAATAAAAACTTAGGATTTTAAGATCTAGAATTTTGCAAAAAATAAGTTTTAGATTTTTGATTAAGGACGAATGCGCAGCGCCCCTACACATCATAAGAACACCCCATCGAATGGGAGGAGAGGGCATTTAAATTCTACTTTATTCTTATAATCGGATGGCTAAGGAGAATGCCTTAATTAGAAATATAAAAACTAAAAAATTAGTTAGATCTGCATCATATATCTCATATATAAAAAATTGATCTAACTATAAAAATGTTTTGCATACATCTTCATGTATCATATCATGCATGTTTTTAGATCACAATTATCTCATAATCATCTAAAAAATTAAATTTAAATTGATCATATCAAATTAAAATCTATTCTAGATAATTATGTAAAACTATTCTATAACTAGTCTAAACATTCATTCATCATATCCTATATGAATAAAAATTAAATAATTTTTATTTTTATTTTTTTAGATCTTATTATAATATTTATAATATCAAAAAATAGTAAATAAATAGATCTAAAAATTATAACTAATCAAATTAAATTATAATCATGCTAGACTATACATAGAACAATTCTATTCTACAACTAGTCATGCATCTTGTACAACTTAGATCTAAATTATTTAATTTTTTTTAATTTTTAATTTTAGATCTAATCACATCTAATGTGACATCTAAAATTATTAAATTATTAAATTAAAATTAAAATAAAATTAGATCTAATAAAAAATGCAACCTAGCTCTGATACCAGTTGAAGGTAAAACCTAATTTTTTGGATCAGATTTGTTCAGATCTGATTGGATCAAGAGAGATATTTTAAAAAAAAATTTCTCTTAGATCCAAATCAAATTTAAGATTTTTTAGATCTAATATTATTGATCTAATAAAAATAAAATAAAATAAAGAATAAATTAGATCTAATTTAATTTTATCTTGTTGTAGGTAATTTGATTATCCTATGATGATCCTGATGTCTGCCTGAGGTTCTAGATCTAGACATGCAAGTGCCTGGCCTCTACCAGTATCCACTCGAGTAAGATCTAGAGATCTTCTTCTTCTTTATCACTTCTCCAAAAATCAAATCTGGATCTGATTTTGAAGATCTTCAAAACTTCTTTCGAACATGTGACTTGTCTCTTGCAGCAGTGCTGCCTTCTTCCTTTTTCTATTGCCTTTCTCTTGCTTGGATTGCGCCAATCTTGTGCCCAAAAATTCTTAGGTGTGGATAGGAGAGAGAACACCTGAAGGTGGCATGGAGGAGGAAGAGAGGCAGCCTTGTGGCATGGGCAATGGGTCAAGCCTCTTTGATCTTGGCGCAGATAGGGTTTTTATAGACCCTATTGCGCCATGCAGTGCCACATCATCCCGGCCAATCATGGCTTTCTGTGCAATCAAATCTAAATCTGATTGATGGGATGATATCATCTGATTCAATTAGATGAGAGCCCCTCTGAATCATCCTTAGATGGTGCCAAGACTGGGTCAAAGCAGTCTTTTAGGCACCATCCAAGTAGAATCCCTAAAGCAACTGGAGTCCCATTTGTACGGGACTCCAGATGCTTTATCCATGGGCGCACGCCTCCCTAGGCATGCACCCCTTATCCATCTATTTTTTAGTAGGTGGACTGGTCTAAGAACTCTCTCTGATGATGGCTTGACACATAGGCAGAGATCTAAGTGTCAAAGGTCAATGTTTGACCAAATGTCCGAAATAAGATTTAGCAGGTGATGGAAAATGGCAGGTGCTGCCTCAAATTCATCTCATAAATTAAGACAATCCTTTTTTGACCTAGTCAAGCTCTAGTCAGACTAAGTAAAGGTACTTGAGTGAGCTCAGACATATTTGGCTCAATCGAGATAAACTTTAATGATAATTGAAGAAGAACATTAGGCTCAATCGTGTGCTAGCATGATTTTCTTGAACCTAATGGAATCTAATTCAAATCAATTGAACTGGGTTAGTCCAATTGATGATATCTAGATCAAAATTCTTTTTTGTGTGATCCAGTTGTTCAATTTCATATGGTAATAAGATATGTCATGATTTCTATCATAGACATCATCGAAATACCTTTCGATGGATCAGAACTTTTTTGATTTAGATAACTAGTATGATTGATCATCTAAATCATTCTAATTGCTCTCAAAATCCACCAGTGACACCTACCAGCATATGGTGGCAATCCATTAGAACTAAAAATGATCCTCTCGATGAAGTTACCTATGTGATTAAGTTCTTCTATCTTGAGCCCTGATTGGATTGGGGTTAAGGTAATCTCGTCAAACCCTAATATCCATCATATGATTAACCATTCGATTCAAGTCCAATATGAAAACCTTAATAGAAACTCTTTCTAATATTTCACTCGATCATGGCCATGGGCTTATGGACTTGATTCTCATGATCATCATAGGGCTACTCCTCATCTACTGAGGTAGATAGATTCTCTATTGGTGCAATCCAATTTTTACAATGAACATGCTATAGCCAACATACACCTCAGAATCCTGAATGGCTAGAAGATCGAGTCATGGTGTAGTCAATCTATAAAACCCTTAAGATGAACTATCGATGCACCTCAGGTCAAAGAACTAGACACACAACTGTAGCTTCAAAATAGTCATCGACGAGAAGGTAGACTTCCTAATGACTGCTTGAGGTAGTCACACTCAGTGCCCTCATTCTCTAATGAGTACCTGTACTCTAGCTTTGGTGTCTCTACACCATAGATTCAAGACTCATCTACTATAAAGAAGCGATTGTACACCAATCTTCTGGATCAATCACCATCCTCATGATGATCCTACGGTCAAGAGCATTTTATGAGTTAATAATGAAAATTTATGTCTTAAATTTTCAACTCTTAAAAATAAGAACTATCATTGCCATTAACTCAAGAAATGTGTCACAGACACTAAATACACATTATGATAGAAAATAATTTATTTTATTATTTATAAATAAAATTATAATTTTTTCCTTACAAGTGTATAACAAGTGTCAGCCAATTATGGCTTCTAGGGCACACATATCTAACACAAGGATAGTCATGTTAATGGTTGGACCAAATCGGATCCTTACAGTGGAGGCCCTAGCCTATTGATTAGGTTTTTGAGGCAAAATTAAATTACTAAAAGTTGTTTGAAGAAATAATTGGTTATGAACCTATCCTTAGATGTACATAGGTTGACCAACCATAGTTGAGCTTATATACAGTCTATGTGGATTCTAGTACCTATTAGAAAATTAAAGTAATTTTCTGAATTGGAGGTAGAGGCTACCAATTTGAATACAATAGTGGAAGAATCATTAGACTAAAATCCAAGTCTCTAGGCATAATATAATTCATATACTTAGGTCATTATTCTCTTTTCTCAAAATAAGGCTAAATCCTAATTGCTCCTATCACTATTAGATAGAGATAACTTATAGGATCCAACTTTGATAATTAGTATCAAAAGTTGAATTTAGTTCAATAGTGTGAATGGATTCGTACTGGGACCTCTTAGTCCAGTAAAAATAATTAGTCCAAAATTGACCCAAATCAGGCATAGTGCTTCTACTATCAGAAGTAGGATCATAGGAAGAAGAACTGTCTTGCTTTCTTTGACCATAACCAACTGAACATAAGAAATGAGCAAGAATTGCCTATCAAGGATGTTACATGATAACACCTTAAAATTTCTCTGTATGAAATTTTGCTACCTGGGTATGAGATACCGATAGTTCTATGCAATTTGTTGCAAGAACTATAGGTAAGTAGAATGTTTTAAAATGGTGAGAAATACCTAAATATTTTGGATGGAAGTCCAATTCCAATCCTAGCTTTAAGAATTGTTAAGCTTATTTTCGAAGATATCATTTTGAGTGATTGTCACTATTATCCATCTTTATGATAAATGTGTTCTCTATTGGCCTTTTGGCCAGGAATGATTATCATTTATCAGTAAAGAAGATTATTATAATATTATTATAATTAATATTATTATAATATATGGATAATAAAAAAATAATATTTAACATTTACACAGCCTATTATGCGTAATGTACACACCCAAGTTAGATTATGTCATGGATATCTATCTTTGGCCTTATAGGCTTAGTCATCTTGACAAAAAAAGGATAAATGGGTTAGCTTGATAGAAAAACCTCGACATCAATGATTATGAATCATTGATAGCTTGTGAATCTTGTCTTCTTGAAAAGATGATAAAGTCATCTTTTACTGAAAAAGATGGAGCTGATAAAGTTCTAAATCTCACACATAGTGATGAATGTGGACCTGTGAACTTAAATGCCAAAGAAAGATATTAATATTTCATTACAGATGACCAATCTAGGCATGGGTGCATCTTGAGATGAATCATTTAAAATATTAAAATGATTCAATAATAAAATAAAAAAATAAATTAGATAAGGTATTAAAACTCTTCGATCAGATCAAGAAGGCGAATACTTATCCTGTGAGTTAATGACATATCTAGGAGAGAATTGGATTCTCTCTCAGTGGATTTTTTTTTGGAACACAATGTATGTAAAAGAAGAAATTGAACTTTGTTAGATATGGTTCAATCCATGATAGGGTTCACTAGTCTGCCTGTTTCATGGTTATGCTCTTGTGACTACTTATTTTACTCTAAAAGTTTATACCAAGCAAATTTGTTGCATTGACTCCATATGGGATATGGATCGGGCGTAGACTTAGACTTTCTTACTTTTGGGTTTGGAGTTGATCAGCCTTTGTCATATGTTGCGCATAGATAAACTTGGATCCTGGTCCAACATGTGTTTAAGGGTGATTAATTCCACCAAACTAAAGAACATGAGATGTTCTTCAACAGTAGGGTATTCCTTTTGGAAAGAAGTTTCTTAGAGAAGGAACTGATGCCTCTTAAGTTGAACTCAGAGGAATTTGACTAGTAGAAAAGAACCTATGTTATCTGGTAAACCTACAGAATCGAATTTAATCAGATCAAATTTGGAGCTCATTAAAATGTCACCTTTAAGAAGATCCGGTAGAGTATCGCATTAGTCGAATAGATACTTTAGTATCTAGGTTTGGGAAGGCGATCTTGTTGAGCTCGATGAGAACAATAAGGATCCGGTCACCTATAGGGATATAATGCATTGGTCTAACTCTGAGAAGTGGCTTGGAGCCATATGATCCAAATTGAAGTCTATGGAAATCAATAGTGTATAGACACTAGTTGATTCATCTGAAGGGATAAAATTTATTGGGTGTGAATGAATTTTCAAAAGGATCAGAGTAGTGCAGACGGAAAGATAAAGACCTGTAGAGCCTTTCTGGCTATTACCTAAGAATTTGAACATTTGTTTTGAATGTATGTCTTTTTTATGAATAAAGATAGACCCTACATTTATAATTGGGCAAAATATTATGTAGTGTTATTCCTTGTGTTGTTTGAGGATGAAATTCTCTTAGTCGAGAAGGGCATTCCAGCATTACAAGGAATAAAGGTTTAGCTGTCATCTTATTTCTCCATGTACGAGACTATACATGGTATACTCACTAGAGATAGTGAGCAGATACTAGTATGATCCAAGTGAGAGCCACTGAACGATTATGTAGACAATCCTTAAGTATTTGAGAAATACTATGGTTTAGTGACTCAAATAAGAAAGTATCAACTTAAAATATGTGGATGTTTTGATTTCAATCAGATTAAGATGATAATAAAAAATTATCGGATCATATCCTAATTGTATGAGCAATCTGCTGGAAAGTTTCCAAGAAAGATACTTTAGCCTATTTAGTTAGTGATATAGAGTACATCATGGCATATGATGCTACCATATAAGTTGTATAGTTGCTGAGGTTCATTAGCAGGTTGGGAGTGGCACCCTCCATCAATGGTCCAGTCCTATCATAGCATTGGAGCCATAGCTCAGACTACAAAACTAAAGAACTAGCATATTCTACATCGCCATCACCTTAGATATTAGATCTAGGTGACGTCGATCTTTAGAAGATCGATGTAAAAGGAGAACATGACCGACCAATTTGCAATGGCCTCGAAACTAAAGAGTTCTACGAACTCAAGTGGAAGGTAGAATATTTGATATCATTTTGATTGGCTTTAGTCCAAGTGAGAGTTATTGGAAAATATATCCTAAAGTCAATCATCTAAGTGGTAGATGACTAGAATTAATATATAAATTATCTAATAATAAGAGTTATTTGACTGATTCATCATTAAAGTTTTATCTTTCTTAAATGAACTACTAAATTATGATGAAGTCCTTAGAACCACAATCAATCAATAAAGAAGAATTTATCGAATGGTTCTTAATTATTCATGATCAAATGATAAGTTATTAATAAGAATGATAACTTATCGAGTGTAGCTCTCTGTATGCCATATGCATTGGTTGTCCTCATAACCAAGTGGTATGAAGATACCGGTATGGCATTCAGGTGAGATGTAGGAGTACATCTACACTGAACATGACTAATGTAGCACTCTACTATCAAGAGTAGCTAGCTAAGGCTAATGGATATAAATATTCCTCTGACCTAAGATCACCATGGTGATTTGCAAGCAACTCACTATACTTTGATGCTGGATTGTCTGTATTTCTAATATAGATTCAAAAGATTTTTGGATATAGTCAAGTACTTATGAAGTTGGTGTATGAGTCAATATGGGATTGACCACTCCTGATTAATTTTAGGAAGAGAATGACTCGCTGTGTTTCAATTTAGCAAAATCTAAGCCTTGGTAATCCTCGTAAGGTGTCACGAAATTTGCAAAATTTTGAGATACAATAGAGATGACTTATATGAGTGTTTGACAGCATACTCAAAGTTATCTTGAGCATTATTGGTTAAAGGGATGAATTATAATGTAACCATGGACCAGGGTTCTAAGAATGTTGCTTTGCATACATTTGACCTATCCGGACGTCGGAAACCATTGCTAGATGGTAACTTTGATTGGTATAGAAATTGATTTCTATGCTACCAATCTTGATTTGAACCTATGAGGTCACATACATTAGAGCTTGTAATCTGATCAGATGGTTAATCGATGATTAAGAATCATTCTAAGGTCAATCATCAATATGATTGATGTTTGACCTAATGCAAGTATTGCAGGAAGATTGATTAGCACTTGGATTGCTAATTGAGTCAATTTGATTAAGAAATCAGGCTAAGATCAAGTCTAATTAAATTATATTAAATTAGAATTAGTTTGGACTTAATTAGATTAAGTCTAGTTGATTTATTGGATAAGCCAATTACAAGAAAGAATAATTTCTTATTTGACTAGGACTTGGGTGCACCTAATTGACTTAAGATTTAAATCTTGATTTAATCTGATTTAGTTGGACTCCTAGTTGGATCAGGGTCATCCTTAATTGGGTTATATTTAATCTAATTCAAATAGAATTTAAATTAGATTCAAACCTATTTTCACCTAGTCAAACAAGAGGAGTCCCAATTGGACTGGGACTCTCTCTCTTTCTCTTGCGCCCCACACCTTTTATTTCTGATATTTTATATGAATTCCCATACTTAAGAATGAGTCTCCATGCCCCACTTTTCATTGGTTTAAGAATTCATTTTGACTTAGTCAAAACTAGAAAGTGGTTAGGATTAGTTTCCTATTTGATAGAGTCCCATTTGACCAAAACTTCTTCCATCCTTCTTTTGGATTTTTTTTTCCATGCCACCCAACCTTTTCTCTACCCTTCTCCCTACATTTTTGTGTGTTGGTTTCTTGGTTCTCATGCCAAAAATCAAGGAAGGGGCATCCAAGAGTTGGACGCCCCATAGGAGTCTATAAAAGACTAGGTTTGACCTAGTCATCCATATATTATTGGGGCGCCTTCTATGAGATGGTTTGAGGACATGATAAATCCCAAAAAAATTATTAAAAACTAGAGGAAAAGGAGGAGAAGGTATGGTGATTTTGGGATGCCTAGATTCTTGGAGAAGATCCTTCAGTTAAGACATCAAAGGTTGATTTCTTGAAGAGACAAGGTGTTGACCCCCTAAGTAATTTTAATGATGACCAAACATTAAAGCAAGTGATTACTAATATATTTTATTTTAAGTATTCTAATATTAGAAGAAAGAGAGATCTTTGATCAAAATTAGAAAGACATAAAGTGAAAATCAAATGAAATTCGAATCCTCTAAAATTGCCTTGGAGCCATCTTCGAGATGTCTCAAATTTTTTTTGGGAGCTCTCGAGTGGACTGGCATACAACAAATGCAGTTCTGACTCAGTTTTGAGAAGTCTCAAGTGAATCTCAAGATGTCTCAGTCTCAGATGATAGAAATTTAGTTTCTATGCTCTGAGAGTTAGAGGTCTCATAGGATTCTCGAGAGGTCTCATGGTTCTAGTGAGACATCTCGTTCAGAATCGAGACGTCTCGGTCTCAGGCGATCCATTTTCTTAGAAAGGTGATTTTTTGTGCGACTAAAGATGAGAGTTCTCCAAATCAACTCAAGAGGCCTCATAACTAGGCGAGAGGTCTCTAGACAAACTAAGAGGTCTCGAGACATGATAAAAACTTTTTGATGGGGCATTCTAGATTGAATTTTTTTCATTCTAACGGCTAGTTGCTGCTCTCCAATAGTCAGATTTTGCTTTTTCTAAACTCCAATCATCACCAAAAAAAAGAAAATACTAGAGATATAAAAGGAAGAAAGATTATTTTTTAAAAGAAGAGAAAAATAAGAGAAAGAAAAGCATGCTCTATTCTTGAACGAATACCCAATCTTCAATCAATCTGTTCTCTTAGGCTTTGAAGAATCCTCTAGTGCATTAACTCCACACATTCAAAGAGGCTTTCAACGAACTGTAAGGACAACTTTTTTGCTCATTCAAAGGAGTATTTTGAGTTGTAAAATTTTTTTTCCTCTTTTCATGTACTTGGTTTCAGTAGGGGTTGAAACTTGATTTTTGGGGCTTTTTCTCCCCTCTATTTATTTATATTGATTCATCTGATTCTTGTAAGAATTATGGTTGGTGAACCTAGGGAAAAACCAACTGGGTTTTTTGATAGTGAGTCCAAAAAAACTATCCAGCTGTAATCTTGTGGGATTATAGTGAAATTTTCAAGAGTGTGCTTGGAGAGTGGATGTAGGTGCTGGGAGAGCACCGAACTACTATAAAATTCTCTTGTTTGTGTGTGTGCTCTTAATTGTGTCTTCCATTTGCTCTTACATTTGATTCACTTAGGTTTTAATCATTTAGCACTACATATATCTATTTTAATTTTTGAAAACTCAACTCACCCGCCCCTCTTAGGTTGTCTATCTGGGCAATAATTGGTATCAGAGCCTTGGTTCTCTACTAATTATTGATCTTATCAACTAGAGACAAAGATCATGTCAACCCAACTAGGCCACCTCTTTTCACTTCCTGAAAGGGCAATCCACAAATAGGCCACCTCTTTTCAATGGGTCCAACTATACCTATTGGAAAGCTCGCATGCGCATTTTCATTCATGCCCTTGACTATGACATATGGAGTATCATTATCAATGGCCGACACACACCTACAATCATTGTCAATGGCACATCCTCTCCTAAGCCAGAGAAGGATTGGGATGAAATGGACAAGAACTTATCCAATTAAATGCCAAGACAGTGAATGTACTCTATTGTGCCCTTGATGCAAACAAGTTTAACCGAATCTCCACTTATAATTCTACAAAGAAAATTTGGGACAGACTTAAGGTCACACATGAAGGGACAAATCAAGTAAAAGAAACTAAAATTAACATGATAGTTCACCAATATGAGTTATTTAAAATTGACCCCACTGAATCTATCACTAGCATGTACAAAAGATTCACTGATATTATAAATGATTTAAAAAGCTTAAGTAAAGTTTACACTAACAGTGAATTGGTGAGAAAGATCCTCAGGACTTTGCTTAGGTCATGGAAAGCCAAAGTAACAGCTATCCAGGAGGCAAAGGATCTGAACACACTATCGCTAGAGAAGCTCATTGGATCCTTGATGACACATGAGCTAGCCATGAGTCGGCACAATGAGGAAGACAACAAGAAGAAGAAAACAATAGCGCTAAAATCCATGGCTGATGAAGAAGAAGATGATCTATCCACCAGTAAGGAAAATGATGAAGACATGGCCTTGGTGATCAAAAAATTCAAGAAATTTATGGGAAGAAGAAGATAAGGATTCAAGAAGAGAAACTTCATTAGAGGAGAAGCCAGTAGGGAGAAAGAAAAAAAAACAGAGAGAGAGATCAGCCCACTTGCTATGAATGCAAGAAGCCATGACATTTTAGGGTTGAGTGTCCTCTATTAAAGAAGGAGCCAAAAAGAACAAAAAAGAAAGCCATGTTAGCAACTTTGAGCGACAGCGATGAGTTAAGCACGAAGGAAGAAAATCAAAACAAAGCAAACTTGTATTTCATGGCACAAGATGATGAGGTATCCTCCACTTTTGATTCAGATTTTACCTTTGATGAGCTTCAAGATGCTTTTTATGATTTGATAAAAGATTTCAAAAAGATAAGCTCAAAAAATAGAAATCTTAAGAAAATGACTCAAACACTCTTGAAAGAAAAGGAAGAGGTAATTAGTAGCCACAATAAGTTAAAAGAAGACAACAAAATTTTAAAGGATGAATTGGATAAATTAAAGCCTTTAGTTGATAAATTTACTTGTAGTTCTAAAAAATTACAAATGATTTTAAATAGTCAAAGAGGAGTTTATGATAAGGCCGGACTAGGATATAAGTTCAAAGACAAAACCAAGTTTCTAAAAAATTTCTTCACTGCATCCATCACTAATGGCACTTCTTATATCATTTGTTTTAAATGCAAAAAGGTAGGACACCAGGCTTTTGAATGCAATACTAAAAAAGTTAATAAAAAGCATGTTAAAAGCATTTGGGTTCCAAAAGGAACCATGCCTGCTAACCCTAAAGGATCCAAGACTTGGGTACCTAAAACTATCACTTGATTATTTGTGCAGGAATGCCTTGCAGCCCAAGGATCAAAATAGGATTGGTATTTAGATAGCGGCTGCTCAAGGCATATGTCGGGTGACAAGCAACAATACATCACCCTAGAAAGAAAGGAAGAGGGAATAGTCACCTTTGGTGATAATGGCAAAGGTAAAATAATTAGCTATGGTAAAATTCAGATTACTCCTTCGACCTTTATAGATAATGTATTATTAGTTGATAATTTAACAAATAACTTACTTAGTATTAGTCAACTATATGATAGAGGTTTTAAAGTCTCATTTGAATCTTCTTTGTGCAAAGTATCTAGTTCCTTGGATGATAGTTTAAAATTCATTGAATTTAGGCATGGGAACATCTACATGGTGAATCTTGATGAAATTGCAATGGAGAGTGGCCAATGTTTAGTTGCAATGAATGCTAACATAAAAGAAACTAGTTGAATTTGGCACCAAAGATTAGGTCATGCTAGCATGCATACTCTTTATAAATTGCATAATAAAGACTTAGTTAAGGGGCTACCAAAACTAAATTTTCAAATTGATCATGTTGTGATGCTTGCCAATTCAAAAAATAAACTAGGAGGAGTTTCAAATCCAAAAATGTAGCTTCAACTTCTAAGCCTCTTGAATTGATTCGTATGGATTTATTTGGACCTACTAAGACCACAAGCCTAGGAGGAAAGAAGTATGGTCTAGTAATTATTGATGATTATTCTCATTTCACTTGAATTCTATTTTTAGCACACAAAGATAAAGCATTTTCATTGTTTTCAAAGTTTTATAAGAAAATAACAAATGAAAAGAACTCTACGATGGTATGTATCCATAGTGATCATGGCACAGAATTTAAAAACAAACACTTTGAAGAATTTTGCAATGAACATGGCATAGAACATAATTTTTCAGTACCTAGAACCCCTCAACAAAATAGAGTTGTTGAAAGAAAGAATAGAACCTTAGTTGATATGGCCTGTACCATATTGTATGAAGGGAATCTATCGAAATATTTTTGGGCTGAAGCCATTAACATAGCATGTTACATCCTAAATAGAGTTTTTATTCATCCGATTTTAAAGAAAATCCCCTATGAGCTTTGGAATGGAAAAAGATCCAATATTAATTATATGAAAGATCTTATCTCAGTCCCTCTGAACGATGGGAATAAAGAGCACATGGTGTAGATCAGCTCCAATTTGGAAGCGAATGTACGAGAGTAGCTCGTCGAGTTTCTATAGAGGAATACAGATGTCTTTGCTTGGATCTCCGTGGACATGTTGGGAATTGATACCGAAGTTATGGAACATCATCCAGCTATTGATCCCAAGCATCGATTGGTAAAGGAAAAGGTGCACAGCAATGCTCCAAAGAGACAGAAGGTAATTAAAAAAGAAGTTCACAAGCTCCTCAAGGCCGGATTCATCCAAGAAGTCTTCTATCCAAACTGAATTTCAAACATGGTCCTTGTCAAGAAGCTAAATGGCAAGTAGAGGATGTGCATAGACTTCAAGAATTTGAATAAGACTTGCCCAAAAGATAGCTATCCCCTATCTAGAATTGATCAACTGGTGGATGCAACCTCAGATCACGAACTCCTCACTTTCATGGATGCCTTTTTTGGCTATAACCAAATTCAGATGGCTCCAGAGGATGAGAAAAAAAATGCTTTTATTATTGACTATGGTCTCTATTATTATAGGGTCATGCCTTTTGGACTCAAAAATGTAGGAGCAATATACTAGCACCTGATCAATAAGATCTTCAAGGAATAGATCGATCGCAACATAGAGGTGTATGTTGATGACATGCTTGTCAAGAGCCGAACCTCAGCAAATCACGTAGCCAATCTTGAAGAAACCTTCAGCACTCTCTAAAAGTACAAGATGAAGTTAAACCCTATCAAATGTGCCTTTGGGATAACATCAGAAAAATTCTTGGGGTTCATGGTGTCAAGGCACGAAATTGAGGAAAATCTAGAGAAAATTCGGGCCATTCAAAAGATGACCACTCTAAAATCAATAAAGAAAGTACAGCGCCTAATCAAAAAGGTGGTGGCCTTGAACCACTTTGTCTCAAAGTCGGCTAAGCGGTATATGCCCTTCTTTCGAGTCCTCAAATAGCCTAGAAACTTCTGCTGGGACATTAAATGTCAATAGGCATTTGAAAAACTCAAAAGCTACCATGGCTCACCTCCCCTACATGCCAAGCTCGAACTCGAAGAAGAATTATTTTTGTACCTGGCGGTCTCTCAGGTAGCCCTTGCAGCAGTCCTAATCAAGAAAGAGGTGAAAGTACAGCGGTTGATTTACTACATAAGCCGAGTCTTGAGCAACGCCGAGACCAGATATACAAATCTAGAAAAACTGACTTATTCTCTACTAATTATAGCCCGGAGACTCTGACCTTACTTTCAGGGGCACACCATAACCCTCCTCATTGATCAGCAAATCAAGATAGTTCTTCATCGAGCAGATGCCTCTGGAAGAATTGCGAATTGGGCAATTGAACTTACGAAATTCAACATCAACTTCCAACCGAGGCCATCGATCAAAGCTTAACTACTAGTAGATTTCATAGTGGAATGCACTATCCCAGATGAGGCCAAACTTGAACAAAATGAAGCCAGCATTCCATGGCTACAATCGAGCTCCAATGAAGAAAGTGTTGATCTTTCTGGAGGCTTCTAGGCCTTGTATGTGGATGGCTCATCTAATGCTTTGGGCGCAAGCGTCGGATTGATCTTGGTAAATCTAGAAGGAGTCATCGTCGAATAACTGCGTTTTGAGTTTTCAACAACTAACAACGGAGCCGAATATGAAGCTCTAATCGTAGGATTAAGGATAGCCAAAGAGTTAAAAGCGGACCAGCTACAAGCTTAAAGTGATTCTCAACTAGTGGTCGGACAAATTAGTGGTAATTACGAAGCTCAGAATGAAAGCATGATAAAATCTCTCAAGAAAGTAAAGAACATAATTTCATCCTTTAGCAGCTTCAGCATTCAATAGAGTCTAAGAATAGAAAATGCTAGGGCCGACCTTCTCTCTAAATTGGCCATACTAGCTCCAACTGAACTACCTAAGGGAGTCTTCTTTGAAGTCTTGAAATGTCCGAGTTTGGAAGAACCATAGTCTGTGATGCAAGTTGAGCATGAACCAAGCTGGATTGACCCACTGCTCACTTATCTCAAAGATGGAGTTTTGCCTCATGACCCAAAAGAAGCTCAAAAATTATGGAATCAGGCCTCTTGGTATATTCGCTATGAGGAAAAGTTGTATAAAAGGTCATATTCGCTATCACTTTTAAAATGTCTTTGACCTTCTGAAGCCGACTTGGCATTATAGAAAGTGCACGAAGGAGTCTACGGAAGTCATTTAGGATCCAGATCCCTATTGCTAGATATATGTGCCCTAGAAGCCAAAATTGGCTGACACTTGTAATACACTTCTAGGGGCAAAATTATAATTTTGACTATAATCAATAAAATAGATTATTTTTTATCAAATATGTGTATTTAGTGTCTGTGATACATTCTTTGAGTTAATGATAATGATAATTCATATTTTTAAGAGTTGAAAATTTAAGACATGAATAATCATTATTAACTCATAAAATGCTTTCGACCATAGGATCATCACGAGGATGGTGATTGATCTGGAAGGTTGGTGTACAATCGCTTCTCTTTAGTAGATGAGTCTTGAGTCTATGGTGTGGAGACACCGGAGCGAGAGTACAGGTACTCGTTAGAGAACGAGGGCACTGAGCGTGACCACCTCGAGTAGTCATTAGGGAGTCTACCTTCTCGTCAATGACTGACTCGATGCTGCAGTAGTGTGTCTGGTTCTTTGACCTGAGGATGCATCGGCAGTTCACCTTGAGGGTGTTATAGTTTGACTACACCATTACTCGGATCTCCTAGCCATATGGAACCCTGAGGTGTATGTTGGCTATAGCATGTTCATTGTAGGAACTGGATTGCATCAAGATGGAATCTATCTACCTCGGTGGTAGAGGAGCAGCCCTATGATGATCATGAGAATCAAGTCCAGAAGCCCATGGCCATGGCAGAGTGAAATAATAGAAAGAGTTTCTATTTAGATTTTCACATTGGACTCGAATCGAATGATTACATCATATGACAGAGACTAGGGTTTGACGAGTTCACCTTAACCCTAATCTGATCGGGGCTCAAGATAGAAGAACTTAATCACACAGGTAGCTGCACCAAGAGGTTCGCATTCAGCTCTGATGGGTTGCCACCATATACTGCTAGGTGTCACTGGTGGATTTTGGGAGCAATTAGAATGATTTAGATGATCGATCATTCTAGCTGTTCGAATCAGAAGAGTTCTGATCCATCGAAAGGAGTTTCGATGATGTCGATGATAGAGATCATGACATATCCCATTACCATACAGAACTGAACCTAACTGGGTCACACAAACAAGGGTTTGAATCTGGTGATCATCAATTGAACTGATCTAGTTCAATTGATCTGAATGAGATTCAATTAGGTTCAAGGAAAATCGTGCTAGCACTCGATTGAACCTAACGTTCTTCTTTTGCTATCATAAATAAGTTGTCCTGTCTGAGCCAAAGGAGTTTGTGCTCAATCAAGAGGCCTTCATATGGTCTGACTGGAGGTTGTCCAAGTCAGAAAAGGTTGTCTTATTTTGTAAGACATTACCTGCCATTTTTGGTCACCTGCCATTTCTTGTTCTTTGACTTTGGTCAAAAGTCTACCTTTGACTGGTCAAATGTTGACCATTGACACTTTGACTTTTGACCACATGTGTCATGCACCTATTGGAGAGCTGGTGGGGGCCTTGTCCCCCTACCAGAACCTGGCAAGGAGAAGGGCGCACGCCACCCATGTGCCCAAGTTGGAGGCGCCTAGGAGTCCCTGTTGGACAAGGGACTCCATCTCCTTTTTGGATTCCAATTAGAGTTCTCCTAAGAACCAACTTTGACTGGTCTTAGGCACCCTCTAAGGAGGAATCCAGGGGACTCTATTCCCACCAATCAGATTTAGATCTGATTTCACAAAGGGTTGTGATTGGTTGGGAAGAAGAGGAGTTGGATCACGCAGTTAGTCTATAAATAGACCCTGCGCCCAACTCTAAAAAATTTCCACACCCCAAGGCTGCCTCTCCCCTCCTCCTCCATGCCAAGACCATCTTCTCCCTCTCCTCTCCACGTCCAAAAGGAGTTTTGGACCTTTGGTTGGTGCAATCTAGATCAAGAGAAAGGCGATCAAAAGCTAGAAGGCTGCGCTGCTGCAAAGGACGACTGCTGATCTTCAAAAGGAGTTTTGAAGATCCTCCAGATCAGATCCAGATCTAATTTTTGGAGGACATGTGATAGAGAAGAAGAGGATCTCTAGATCCAAGCCTGAGTGGATATCGGTAGAGGCCAGGCACTTGCGTGGCTAGATCCAGAACCTTCCGCTGCTTACAGGATCATCAACAGGGTAATAGGATTACCCACATCAAGGTAAATTAAATTTGATTTAATTTATCTAAATTTTATTTTTATTATTAAAATAATAAGAATTAGATCTGAAAAATATCCAAGATCTGATTTAGATCAAAGAGAAAAATTTTTGAAATATATCTCTTGATCTGATCAGATCTGAACGAACCTGGTCCGGAAAATCAGGATTTTCCTTCAACTGGTATCAGAGCCAAGGTTCTAAAAGTGTTTAGATCTGATTTTAAATTTATTTTAATTAGAAAATAAGTGATTTTAGATGTCACATGAGATGTGATCAGATCTGAAATCAGAAAAAATTAAAATTAAATGATTTGGATCTAAGATTAGAAGATATGCATGACTAGTTCTAAAATAGAATAGTTCTATAGAATAGTCTTGCATGTTTTTGATTTAATTTGATTAAATCATATTTTAGATCTATTTATTTACTATTTTTTGATATTATAATTATTATAATAACATCTAAAAAATAGCAAATAAAAATTATTTAATTTTTAAATATCATATGAGATATGATTGATGCATGTCTAGACTAGTTGTAGAATAGTTCTACATAATTGTCTAGATTAGAATTTATTTTGATTAGATCAATTTAAATCTAATTTTTTAGATTATTATGAGATAATTTAGATCTGAAAATATGCATGATTTCGATACATGAGATGTATGCAAAATATGCCATGATTAGATCTAATTTGTATATGAGATATATGATATAGATCTAAAACTGTTTTGTAGTATTGACATGTTCCTGATTAAGGCGTTCCTCTTGGCCGTCCGGTCATAAGAATGAAGAAGGGTTTAAAGGCCCTCTCTTTCCATTCGATGGGGTGTTCTTATGATGTGTAGGGGTGCTGCTGCGTGTTCGTCCTTAATCAGAAACCCAAAACTTACTTTCTGCAAAACCCTAGATCCTGAAACCCTAGGATTTATTGTGCATATATTTTGTTTATGAACCCTACTTAATTAAGAATTAAGTTTATGGAATATTAATTAGGTCTAAAATTGAGAATTTCAGATCTAAGACATATTCATAATACTGGGTTCGGGCTTGGGTAGCTCAATTAGGTCTAAGCGGTTGATCAAACCGAATCAAGAGTTGGTTAGATGGGATCAACAATGCTTAAATTGACCAGCCTAATAGGATTAAGTCTGGGTCAAGATCGAGTCACGATCAAGCAAGACCTAATTAGGCTCAGAGGTTAGAGTCTGGATTGTAGGCTAACCCAATTGGTTCTGACTCAACAATTTGGTGTCTAAGGTAAGTTTGGCACATACGACCGACTGGATTTTTAATTGGAAGCTACTCGACCTGAATGCGTTCTTGTACGAGTTAATGGCATATTCCTTCCACCGGTCTCACTTACCTGGCCATATCTGTTGACACAGTTCTGATCTGAGGTGGTCAATAATCCGAGCTAACCCATGCCACTAGGTTAGTCATAATTGTTATGACTAAGCCAAGTCTAGTTTAATGAGACCTGAATCAATTCTCCCTAAGAAAAGATTAAGTCTGAGGTCTTCCACCATTGTAGATGTGCGGGCCCTTCCCGGGGTTGATTGTTCTCGGACTGGATACAGTGGCTCAGTTGCACCGGAAGATGCAACCATGTCTATTAGGCATTGGATGCTATGGGCTGGAGGATGAGTTGGGCTCAATATTTCCGGATACGGTGAGAGACTCAATTAGGAACCCAGTCTATGCAAATGGTGGGTCTGACTTAACTAAGGAGTGGATCAATATTCCGGATACGGTGAGATTCATGAATTAGAGACCAAGTTTGGGTGCACCATGATTAGAGAATCATTGAACAAGAGTTGTTCACTCATTGGCTAACCCATCACCAATAACTGTTAGGTGAGGTGATGAGTCAGTTGGTGAGACCGCACCACCCACTAGAAATCATTAATCATGGAGATTTTCGCATCTCTACAGAGGGAGTGTAGGGATCCGAGAAAATAGTGGGAGCTAATTTGTTTAAAAATAAAATTTCCTAAACAAATTGGTCAAGTCAAAATTACAGTATCTAACTAGAATCTTTGACTCTCTACAGGAAAATGTCTGCGTCCAACCCATTGGCACGTATCCTGGACACACATAGACTGACTGGACCCAATTATAAAGATTGGCTCAGGAACTACAAAATTATTTTGGGTTCCGAGAAGTTAACCCATGTTTTGGACCAGGACCCTCCCACCTTACCAGCCCGTCCATCCATTGAACAGAGAGCGTCTCTGGAAAAAATGGATTAGACGAAGATAATAAGGCCAGATATTACATGTTGGGCTCGATGTCTGATGAGCTCCAGCGCCAACATGAAGATATCGGGACTGCTCGCCAAATGTTGGCTCACCTGCAGGAGATGTTTGGTGAACAGAGTCGCGCAGCCAAATATCAAGTCACGAAATGACTTTTTAAGGCTAAGATGCGTGATGGGCAGTCAGTCCAAGATCACTGTCTGACAATGATCAAGGACATGGAAGAGCTTGAGAAGCTCGGTGTGAAGTTGGACTTGGATCTGCAGAACGATATTATTCTGCAATCCTTGACTGATGCATATGGGCAATTCATCATGAATTACCACATGCATAAACTTCAAAATTCCTTGGCCGAATTAATGAATATGCTGGTTACCGCTGAGCTTTCTATGAAAGGTTCTAAAGGCTCAGTTCTTGCTATGGAACGGACTTCTTCCAAAAGAAAGTCTTATGGAAAAGAAAAAGAAGTCTGTGAAAAAGCAAAAGGTGGAAGGATCAAAGAAGAAGAAGGCAGCGAAGAAAAAAGGAAAGTGTTTCCATTGCAACAGCGACGGCCATTGGAAGCGGAACTGCCCTACTTACCTGGCCACCCTGAAGAACAAGAAGGAAGGTCCTTCTGGAGGTATGCTCGTTATTGAGTCTAACCTTACGGTTTCTTCTGCATCCAGTTGGGTGCTTGACTCTGGTTCTAGTGCTCATCTGTGCACTTCCATGCAGGGTCTTGAGGATAGCAGGAGGCTGAGGGATGGAGACATGATCCTACGCATCGGTAATGGAGCAAGAGTTGCTGCAGTAGCCGTGGGAACATACCCTCTTCGATTACCATCTGGTTTAGACTTAGTTTTGAAAGACTGTTATTATGTGCCTGCAGCTAGCAGGAATTTGATTTCTATTTCATGCTTAGCACAAGAAGGCTATGTGATTACCTTCTTTAAGGACCATTGTAACATTCTTTATGAAAGAAATAAAATTGCAAATGGTTTCCTTATTAATGGTCTTTATCAGCTACATATTGATGTACCTGTTCTAACTATCGAGCAAAACGTGAATGCCAAACGACCTAGGGATAGTCCAAATGATAGATATCTATGGCACCTGAGATTAGGTCATATAGCAGAAGATAGGATCAACAAATTGGAGAAAAATGGGCTATTGAGTCCATTGACTTTCCGAGTCATATCCAACTTGTGAATCTTGTCTTCAAGGCAAAATGACTAAACTCCCTTTTGTTGGACATGGGGAGAGGGCCACAGATCTCCTTGCCCTAGTACATACTGATGTGTGCGGCCCATTTGATGTGCCGGCTAGAGGCAATTTTGTCTACTTCATTACCTTTACCGATGATCTGTCTAGGTATGGGTATGTGTATCTTATGAGACACAAGTCTGAAGCTTTTGAAAAGTTCAAAGAATTCAGACATGAAGTAGAAAAATAAACTGGAAAACCCATTAAGGTTCTTCGATCAGATCGAGGAGGTGAATACCTTAGCCGGGAATTCCTAGACTATCTCAAGGAAAATGGCATAGTCTCTCAATGGACTCCACCAGGAACACCTCAACTCAACGGGGTTTCAGAACGGAGAAATCGGACTCTATTGGATATGGTTCGATCCATGATGAGCTTCACAGACCTCCCTGATTTTCTTTGGGGACACTCATTATTAACTTCAATTTATCTACTGAATAGGGTTCCCTCTAAAACCGTTCCTACCACACCGTATGAGATATGGCACGGTAAGAAACCAAGTCTGAGTCATCTCAGAATTTGGGGTTGTCCGGCTCATGTCAAAAGACAACAAGCGGACAAGTTAGAGTTTAGGTCCTTCAGAGCTCGATTCATAGGATATCCTAAAGAGTCATTAGGATACTATTTCTACATTCCAGAAGACCACAATGTGATTGTGAGTCGACATGCCATCTTTCTTGAAAAATAGTTTATTCAAGATAGCGGCATTGGAAAGCAGATTAAGCTTGATGAGAAAGTCTCACAAGTACAACGAGCTAAGGACCAATTGGAACCAAATCAGGTTGAGCCAATAAGAACACTACCTCCTCCACCTCGTAGATCGGAAAGAGTTTTCCGTCCCCCTGAAAGATACTTAGGTATTATTTCAGAGGAAGTAGAGAAAATGTTCCTCATAGGTAATGGTGCTCATGGTGATGATCCCAAAACCTACAACGAGGCGATATCAGATATATCGACTCCGAGAAATGGCTAGAGGCAATGCAGTCAGAAATTGACTCGATGCACTCAAACCAAGTCTGGACCTTGGTAGATCCACCAGAAGGTATAGTACCTATTGGGTGTAAATGGATCTTCAAGAGAAAGATTGGTGCAGATGGGAATGTGGAGACATTCAAGGCTAGACTAGTGGCAAAAGGTTATAGTCAACGCGAAGGCATTGACTATCAGGATACCTTTTTCCCAGTGGCTATGCTAAAATCCATCCGCACATTGCTTGCCGTTGCAGCCTATTTCGATTATGAAATATGGCAAATGGACGTGAAAACGGCATTCTTAAATGGATATCTTGAGGAAGATATCTATATGGAACAGCCGCTAGGTTTCACATCCAGTGATACTGATCACAAGGTTTGCAAGCTGCAAAGGTCCATATATGGACTTAAGCAAGCATCTCGGAGCTGGAACACTCATTTCAATGATGTGATCAAAAAGTTTGGTTTCATCAAAAATGAAGAGGAAATCGTGTGTCTTCAAAAAGGTCAGTGGGAGCGCTGTTATCTTTCTCGTATTGTACGTGGATGACATCCTCCTTATTGGAATGATATTCCCATGTTGACGACAGTCAAAATATGGTTGTCCAAGGAATTCTCCATGAAAGACCTAGGTGAAGCATCCTTTATTCTAGGAATTAAGGTCTATAGGGATAGACCGAATAGGATGCTAGGACTTTCACAGAAGATGTACATAGAAGAAGTACTAAAGAGGTTTAGTATGGAAAACTCTAAGAGGAGATTAATACCCTTCAGACATGGTATTCATCTTTCCAAGAAGATGTGCCCTAGCACACCTGAGGAAATAGAACGCATGAGCAAGATCCCTTATGCTTCTGCAATAGGGAGCCTCATGTATGCCATGCTATGTACACGACCTGATATAGCCCATGCTGTGAGTGTCACAAGCAGATATCAGTCAAATCCAGGTGAAGAACACTGGACTTCTGTGAAATGTATCCTTAAGTACTTGAGAAGAACTAAGGATATGATGTTGGTCTTTGGTAACGGAGAACTCCAAGTCCAGGGATACACAGACTCGGATTTCATGTCCGATATAGATGATCGAAAGTCGACATCTGGGAGTCTGTTTGTGTGCAATGGTGGTGCTATCAGCTGGAAGAGTTCCAAGCAAACCATGATAGTAGATTCCACCATGGAAGCAGAATATATCGCTGCATCAGAGGCTGCAAAGGAAGCATTCTGGTACAAGAAGTTTGCTGCAGAAATTGGAGTAATGCCATCAGATGCCATTCCTCTATACTGCGACAATAATGGCGCCATAGCCCTTGCTAAGGAGCCGAGGTCTCACCAGAAATCCAAGCACATTGAGCGGCGATACCACCTCATCCGTGATTACCTCGAAAAGGGTTACATCGAGGTCAAGAGAGTCGACTCCACAGACAATGTGGCAGACCCACTTACAAAGCCGTTGGGCCAGCAGAAGATCGAAGCCCACCTTGAGAAGATGGGACTTAGACTTGTAGCCAATTGGACTTTAGGACAAGTGGAGAGATTGTTAGATATATGTGCCCTAGAAGCCAGAATTGGCTGACACTTGTAATACACTTCTAGGGGCAAAATTATAATTTTGACTATAATCAATAAAATGGACTTATTTTCTATCACATATGTGTATTTAGTGTCTGTGATACATCCTTTGAGTTAATGGTAATGATAATTCATATTTTTAAGAGTTGAAAATTTAAGACATGAATAATCATTATTAACTCATAAAATGCTTCCGACCATAGGATCATCACGAGGATGGTGATTGATCCGAAAGGTTGGTGTACAATCGCTTCTCTTTAGTAGATGAGTCTTGAGTCTATGGTGTAGAGATACTAGAGCAAGAATACAGATACTCATTAGAGAATGAGGGCACTGAGCATGACCACCTCGAGTAGTCATTAGGAAGTCTACCTTCTCGTCAAGTGACTGACTCGATACTGCAGTGGTGTGTCTGGTTCTTTGACCTGAGATGCATCGATGTTCACCTTGAGGGTGTTATAGTTTGACTACACCATAACTCGATCTCCTAGCCATACGGAATTCTGAGGTGTATGTTGGCTATAGCATGTTCATTGTAGGAACTGGATTGCATCAAGATGGAATCTATCTACCTCGGTGGTAGAGGAGCAGCCCTATGATGATCATGAGAATCAAGTCCAGAAGCCCATGGCCATGGTAGAGTGAAATAATAGAAAGAGTTTCTATTTAGATTTTCACATTGGACTTGAATCGAATGATTACATCATATGACAGAAACTAGGGTTTGACGAGTTCACCTTAACCCTAATCTGATCGGGGCTCAAGATAGAAGAACTTAATCACACAGGTAGCTGCACCAAGAGGTTCGCATTCAGCTCTGATGGGTTGCCACCATATACTGCTAGGTGTCACTGGTGGATTTTGGGAGCAATTAGAATGATTTAGATGATCGATCATTCTAGCTGTTCGAATCAGAAGAGTTCTGATCCATCGAAAGGAGTTTCGATGATGTCGATGATAGAGATCATGACATATCCCATTACCATATAGAACTGAACCTAACTGGGTCACACAAACAAGGGTTTGAATCTGGTGATCATCAATTGAACTGATCTAGTTCAATTGATCTGAATGAGATTCAATTAGGTTCAAGGAAATCGTGCTAGCACTCGATTGAACCTAACGTTCTTCTTTTACTATCATAAATAAGTTATCCTGACTGAGCCAAAGGAGTTTGTGCTTAATCAGAGGCCTTCACTTGGTCTGACTGGAGCCTGTCCAAATCAAAAAAGGATTATCTTATTTTGTAAGAAAATACTTGCCATTTTTGGTCACCTGCAATTTCTCATCCTTTGACTTTGGTCAAAAGTTGACCTTTGACTGGTCAAATATTGACCATTGATACATTGACTTCTGTCCACATGTCACGCACCTATTGGAGAGCTGGTCGGGGCTTCTCCCCCTACCAGAACCTGGAAAGGAGAAGGGTGCAGGCCACACGTGTCATGCACCTATTGGAGAGCTGGTGGGGGCTTGTCCTCCTATCAGAACCTGGCAAGGAGAAGGGCACACACCAAGGGTGGCGTGCGCCCAAGTTTGTGGCATGCGCCCAAGTTTGAGGCGCCCAGGAGTTCCTGTTGGATAGGAACTCCATCTCCTTTTTGGATTCTGATTAGACTCCTCTTAATAACCAACTTTAACTGGTCTTAGGTGCCATCTAAGAATGAATTTGAGGGACTCTATTTCCACCAATCAGATTTAGATCTGATTTCACAAAGGGTTATGATTGGTTGGGAAGAAGAGGAGTTGGATCATGCATAGTCTATAAATAAGACCCTACACCCAACTCAAAATACATCTAAAAATTCCCATGCCCCAAGGCTGCCTCTCTCCTCCTCCTCCATGCCAAGACCATCTTCTCCCTCTCCTCTCCACGCCTAAAGTAGTTTGGGATCCGAGTTGGTGCAATCTAGGCGATAGAAAGATGATAGAAAGCTAGAAGGTTGCGCTGCTGCAAAGGACAACTGCTGATCTTCGAAAGTTGTTTTGAAGATCCTCCAAATCAAATTCAGATCTGATTTTTAGAGACATGGTAGAGCAGAAGAGGATTTCTAGATCCAATCCGAGTGGATACCGGTAGAGGTCAGTTACTAACGTGGCTAGATCTAGAACCTTTCGCTGCTTACAAGATCATCAAATGAGAAATAGGATTACCCTACATCAAGATAAATTAAATTTGATTTAATTTATCTAGATTTTATTTTTATTATTAGAATAATAAGAATTAGATCTGAAATATTTTAGATCTGATTTGGATCAAAGAAAAAATATTTAAAATATATCTTTTGATCCGATCAGATCTGAACGAGCCTAGTCCGAAAAATCAGGATTTCCCTTCACCTATCTCATAAACTACTTTGACGAGGCTACTATTAGCCAACTATGTATAATGATTCTATGAAATATGTTAAGATGTGCGATCACTATCAAAGAAATGCAAATATCCAAAGACAGTTGACCTCCGAGCTTACACCCCTAAGTGTCCTATGGTTACGTGTACAATGAGGAATGGATATACTTGGATCTTTTTCCATGGCATCCGGACAGCGAAAGTTCCTACTGATAGCAATTGATTACTTTATGAAGTAGGTGGAGCCTGAACCTCTAGCAAGAATAACTAAAATAAAAATACAGGACTTCATCTAGAAGTCGATTATCTGTAGATTCAGCCTACCCCGTTTCCTCATAACAGATAATGGCCGATAGTTTGTTCAAAATTTATGGAGTTCTACGAAGTTTTGAACATTTCTCACCATTTTACATCAGTGGCCCATCCATAGGCAAATGATGAGGCTGAGGTAACTAATAAAATCTTGCTGTAAGGTATTAAAGCAAGGCTTGAGAAGGCAAAGAGGACTTGGTTAGATGAACTTTATCATACACTCTGGGCATACCGGACTACCTAAAGATTATCGATCAAGGAGTCTCCATTCGCCCTGGCCTTTGGGATGAAAACCATTATCTTGATAGAGCTTAAGCTTCCATCGACGTGAGTTGTAGCATTTAATGAAAAGTAGAATTCAAAAGATCTTAGGGTCAACTTCGACTTATTGGAAGAAAAAAGAAAAGAAGCTCAAGTTCGAATGACGGCTTATAGGCTGAAAGTAGCTCGCTACTATAATTCTAAGATCAGAGGTAGAGCATTTAAAGTGGGAGACTTGGTACTTCGGCGAGCGGCTATTTTACAACCTCAAAACCAGGAGAAGCGCACACCAAATTGGGAGGATCCGTATGAAGTCAAGGAGGTCGTCCAGTCCGAAACTTATTATCTGAAGGAGCTCGAAGGAGCGACACTATCACACCCCTAAAATTTGGAGAATCTACAAATGTATTATCAGTAATCTTACTTCAATAAAACTCTCTATTTCTGACACCTCTATTTTTTGGTTCAAAATTGTATAATGATAGAAAATAACTCAATCGAACATCATTTGAAAACAAAGTGAAGATCTCATTAATCTAAGATGAGATGAGGGGAGGGCCCTTCCAATGGCCCTTATGCGCCACTATTGTCCTATTAGGAATAGAAGGAGAACCCCCTTCTAACTTGAGCAAAGCGAAGGCCTCATTAATCTAAGACGAGATGAGGAGAGAGGCCCTTCTAATGGTCCTTATGCTCTTCTACTATCCTATTAGGAATAGGAGGAGAACCTCATTCTAACATGAGCAAAAAGAAGGCCTCGTTAATCTAAGATGAGATGAGGGAAGAGATCCTTCCAACGATTCTTATGCGCCCCTACTATCCTACTAGGAAGAGCAGAAGAACCTCATCCTAACTTGAGCAAAGTGAAGTCCACGTTAATCTAAGATGAGATGAGGGGAAGGACCTTCTAATGGCCCTTATGTACCTCTACTATCCTATTAGGAACAGGAGGAGAACCTCATCCTAACTTGAGCAAAGTGAAGGTCTCGTTAATCTAAAGATGAGATGAGCAAAGAGGCCCTTCCAATGGTCCTTATGTGCCCCTACAGTCCTATTAGGAATAGGTGAAGAACCTCATCCTAACTTGAGCAAGATAAAGGCCTTTGGTTATTTAAAACTGAAAGAGGGGAGAGGCCCATATCAATAGTCCTATTGAGCCCCTACTATAGCAACGAAAATAGGAGGAGAACCTAATCCCGACGTAAATAAAGACCTCTAGTTAACCAAGACGGGAGGAAGACTCTACCTTGGCAAAAGTAGAAACCTACCCCATCAGGAACAGAAGGAGGACCTCATCCTGATCGGGGGCAAAGTAAAGACCGACCTCGTCAAGAGTAGGGGAGGACCTCATCTTGACAAAGGGACCAAGAAAAACCAACAAAGATGGAAATGGAAACATAACCTCTACCAAGCGCATATAAGGATCTCTGGTTATAAAAAGATGAGAAGAAAATCAATCTTCAACAACCATTTCAATAGAAAGCAATGTGGAGAAAATAGAGAAATCAATGGATATCAAATTAATCTAAGTAGAGTGAAAAAGATGATTGAAAAAAGCATTCCTTTATTGAATTCGAGGTCCATTACAAAGATGAGGTCCACAAGACCACCCAAAAAAAAAAAAAAGAAGTGAAAGAGAGAAAAAAAAGAAGTCAGAGATGTCAACGGGCATTCAACTAATGCATAGTGAAAATGAAGAAGGGTATCATTTCATTAAATCAAAATTAAGTACAAAATGAAGGTCTGTAAGATTGGTTACAAATATAAGAAAGAAAAAGCTGAAGTTCTAAGAGGGATCTGATTCCTTGGACTTTGGACTACTGGCCATCACTAAAGATTCTTTTAGGCTAACAATCTCTTCCTCGACTTTCTTCCTTCTTATCAGATTGTTGCAGAACATCCTGTCAGCCTGTTGATAATTTTCTTCTGACATTCGTAGCCTTTTCCTTAAAACTTAAGTTTCAGCTTCAGCATCTTTGATGGCTTGTTATTCATAAACCAACTAAAGCTTCAATCATTGAACTTTGACTTTCTTAGTTTTGATTGATTTTGAGAGTTCACTCATGATCCTCTTCAAAGAAGCAATCTCCTCTAACTTCCTATTGGTGCTGGATCGATAGCTATCGGTGAGCCATTGCTGAAGCCGAGCCACCTCGCTGTTAGCAGTTTGGAGCTGTTGCTCAAGTTTGGATATCCTACCACACCAGCCCACCCGATAGGTCTCATAGGCAGACTCAGCATCAGACAGTTGCTTTTAGAGCGTGGAAAATCTTTGGGACCAATTCCATTCATACTGAGCCTTGTCAATAGACCACGGCGAGCTCCCCTCCAGTAGTTGGATTTGCTCTCTTGCCGCCCTGAGCTTCGCTTTGAGGAAACTGATTTTTGTAGTTAGCACCCAGGATTTATCACTGATGCTCTTTTTAAGCTCAACTAATTCTCTCTTGAAGTTGCCCTTCTTGATGCTGAAGCTTGTAGAGTCCTTCATGTAAAGCTTGCAGAGGTGGGTGACTTCAATTGTCGCCTTAGAAGCATTCTTCTTGGATTTTTGAAGCTCATCCTCCGTCTTCTTTAGCTTCTTCCTCAGATGGTGAATTTCTCACTTATAGTCCTTGACTATTAGTTTTAGAGGGATCCCATGGGTAGAGGGCTCGATGTTGGTCGGGGATGATGGACCTCGACTCTGGTTACTAAAGGAACTCTGAATAACATTTGCCACAGCACAAATGTAAAGAGGAAAGAAGTTCATTTTCATTTCTTAAAATGTTTGAGTACATCAAAAAGAAAAGAAAGAAAAGTACAAGTAATCAAAGATTTTTGATCTTGGTCGGTTCAGCAGTAGGTGAGGTCGGTACATTTCTTGCGGCATCAAGCTTGGTTGTAGGTTCTGGAGCTTTAGGGCTGGGTTCGATAATAGGAGAGGTGGCCCTAGCATTAGAAGGACCAGCTTCTTCACTAGACTCGTCTGTCAAAAGGTTGAGATCTACCTCTGGATTGTTCTTTGCAACCCTCCTCATGCAGATCTTGAATCCCTCAAGAAAAGCTTCCTCGGTGAAGGCAATCTTGATGTCTTTCATTACTTTGGAGGACTTGAAGGCCTCGATAGTCCGCTCCCTCTCGATGCTGACCTCCTCTTCAGCCCTCTTCCTTTTGTCCTCCAAAAGAGTCAAGGCCACCCTCAGCTCCCCAGAAATCTCCTCTTCTCTCCTCAATGCCTCTTGAAGGTGATCGACCTCCATAGTTTGTTCCTCCGAGGCCACCTTCAAATGGTCGACCTCGGTCTGAACCCTTTCTATCTCCACCTGAGCCTTCCGAAGGATCTTGGAGAACTCACCTTAGTGAAGATCGGCTGCCTTCGAATGGGCAAACAAGTAATGCTCTAGCTATAGTATAGAAGAAAATTAAGTTAAAACTCTGAGAGTATATCCCACATTCGATCAAGTTTGAAGGTATTAATTACCTCGAGGAAGGTAGTGAAGGACTTGTCAAATCTTTCAGCATCCTCCATCCCAACCATTTTATCAACAATATGCGGGAGGACCCTTCATCAGAGATTGGATGACCTTTCAGTCATCCAAGGAAGCTCGCTCCTAACCGGAGCCCTCACCACTTGAGTTTCTGACCATCCTCCTTATCCTTTTTGTGATGGCATTCTTTTTCTTCTTCTTCTTCTCAATGACCTCGCAGTGCTCAGAAGGTGCGGGGGCCACATCCTCTTGGGGCAAGGTCGGAGTTGGTGCTGCCACATCGGCCTCTAGAACGAGCACTACCTGGATCAGCACGACTGGGATCAGCCCATCAGTGTGAGCCTTCTTCGATATTTTCCCAACAAAGCTGCCTTTTCTCTTGAGGGACTTGATCTCCTTGGCTAGATGGTTCCACTTCTCAGGAGTCATTTCTGCAAAGAAAAAAATTGAAGTTAGAGAAAGAAAAGAGACCATGCATAATTGGCGAACTACAAAGGACTACCTGCTGGATTGAGAGGACTAAGACCAAAGTCGAACAAGATTTGATCATCTAGCAGCCTGGAGATTGGAGGAGTTGGTAGTTTTTTAGCTTATTGATCAAGTCCTGATCCTCTTTCTTAAGTCTGGGGCCTCGACGGATTGAATCCCTTATGTTGCCCCAGAAAGGAAGTCCTAGTTCTAAAAAAGGACATGAGATGAAAAAGAATTTCTTCTTTCAATTATGAATGGAAGAAGGGGTACCCTTGAGTAACCTTTTCTTGCCGAACTGAGGAGACACATACCACCAATCTTTAGCAGTCGGATGATGTTTGAAGGTGAAGAAGTTATGGAATAAGGAGATAGAAGGTCGGACGTTGGCCATTACACACAAGGAGAGAAATCCTATAATGTACCTAAAGGAGTTTGGTGCCATAGCAGCAAAGAAAATATTTAAGAATTTGAACAAGTTGATTATGAAGGAAGGTATGGATAGCTGAAGTCCTATCTAGAGGGTTTCAACATACAAACAAGTCTGGCCAAGAAGAGGAAAGAGGCTCGATCGCTAAGACTAGGGAGTTCAAGTTAGTAATCGAAAGGAACTCCAAACTGAATCCTAATCAGTGAAAGGTCTTTTGGTCGAAGTTTGCATGGGATAGTATCAAGGATGAAGGATGGTCGAGGTACTTCTATAAGTTCGAGGTTCTTATGGGGAGGATCCATTAAAGCCAAATGGGCCCAGCTTCCAGAACCAATTGACCAGGATTCTTTAGAGGACATGAGAATCAAACTAAAGCAGAGAAAATCTTTGGAAAATCAATGAAAATAAAATTTGAGACCCTCTTAAAGAAATCAAATGGGCAGAGATGCTAAAAGACATGAATGATAAAAAAGGAGAGTTCAAGAACTGACCTAAATCGTTGAAAAAGAATGGAGAGGCTGCAAGCTTGATGAAAGTCGAAGGAGAGAACCTCTAGGAATCGAAGGAAACAAATGGAAGATACTGATGCTCTGTAGCAGAAGGGAGAAGGAGACCAAGAGAAGGAGAGAGGAGACCTAGACGAAGTAAAATATCAAGGAAGGTAGATGAGTTTAACTAGCTGAAAGAGTTCAAAATGGTCATGATTGCAGATCTCCACTGATCAACTTCAGGTCGACACGTGTCATTCTCATCATGATGGTAGAGTGGCGATGGCTGAAATTTTTATTGCGCCACATCTTGTGTATGTTAGATGTGTGCCCTAGAAGCCAGATTGGCTGACACTTATAATACACTTCTAAGGATAATTTTATAATTTTGACTATAAATTATTAAATGGATTATTTTCTATCATAGTGTATATTTAAAGTATCTGTGATACATCCTTTAAGTTAATGGTAATGATAATTCATATTTTCAAGAGTTAAAAATTTAAGACATGAATTTTCATAATTAACTCATAAACTTCTCTCGACCATAGGATCATCAAGAGGATGGTGATCGATCCGAAAGATTAGTGTACGATCGCTATTTAGGATAGATGTGTCTTAAGTCTATGGTGTAAAGACATCAGAGTGAGAGTACAGATACTCATTAGAAAATGAGAGCACTGAGCATGACAACCTCGAGCAGTCATAAGAAAGTCTACCTTTCCGTCGATGATTGACTCATTGCTACAGTGTTGTGTCTAGTTCTTTGACCTAAGGTGCATTGGCAGTTCACCTTGAGGGTGTTATAGTTTGACTATACCATACCTCGATCTCCTATCTATTCAAAATCCTGAGATGTATATTGGCTATAGCATGTTCATTATAGGAATTAGATTGCACCAATAGGGGATCTATCTACCATGGTGGATGAGGAGTAGCCCTATGATAATCATGAGATTGAGCCCATAAGTCTATGGCCATGGTAGAGTAAAGATGATAGAAAGAGTTTCTATTAGGATTTCACATTGGACTCAAATTGAATGATTAATTTATATGACGGATATTGGGTTTGACGAGTTTACCTTAATCCTAATCTAATGGGGCTCAAGATAGAAGAACCCAATCACACAGGTAGCTGCACCAAGAGATTTACTTTAGGTTCTGATACGTTGCCACCATATACTGCTAGTTGTCACTAGTAGATTTTGGGAGCAATTAGAATAATTTAGATGATCGATCATTCTAATTGTATGAATCAAAAAAATTCTAATCCATTGAAAGGTATTTCGATGATATCGATAATAGAGATTGTGACATGTCTCATTACCATGTCTCATTACCATACAGAATTGAATCTAACTAGATCACATAAAAAAGGGTTTGGGTTTTGATGTCATCAATTGGACTAACCCAGTTCAATTAGTTTGGATTAGATCCAATTAGGTTCAAGAAAATCATGCTAGCACACGATTGAGCCTAACATTCTCCTTTTGTAATCATTTTGGTTCATCTCAGCTGAGCCAAATTTATTTGGGCTCACTTAGGAATCTTATCTTAGTTTGATTGAAGTTTGTCTAGATCAAAAAAGGATTGTCTTAATTTATTAGATGGATTTAAGATAACACTAGCCAATTCCTATCACCTGCTAATTCCTGTTCTTGAACATAGGTCAATAGTTGACCCTGGACACTTGGACATAGGGCCATGTGTCATGCACCTATAGGAGAGCACATGGAGCTCTTGTCCCCTCACTAAAAGAGCCAAGAGAGTGCATGCATGCCACCGTAGGCATGCACCCCATGTGGATAAGAGATGGAGTCCCATACAAATGGGACTCTAGGGTATTTGGATGGATTTAAACACCTAGGCACCAAAGAGTCCTATTTATCCAATCTTGGCACCACCTATGCGGATTTCTAAGGGTCTCTCAACTAATTAGATCAGATGACATCATCCCACTAATCAGATTTATATCTAATTGAATGAAAGCCATTGATTGGAAATGATGTGGCACTGCATGGCGCAGCAAGGTCTATTTAAACCTTGTTTGCGCCTAGAGTTATTATGCTCTTTCTTCTCAACATGCCGCAAGGCTACCCTCCTTTATTCCATGCCTCCCTCTGATCCTCTCTCTCCTCTCTCCACACCTAAGCATTTGGGCATAGATTCAAGTGCAATCCAAGGAAGAAAGCCACCCAGATCAGAAAGAAGGCGGCACTGCTAAAAAAAATGACCGCTGCTTCTTCAAAGTAGTCTTGAAGAACTTCACGATCAAATCAAGATCTAATTTTTGAAGGAGTTATTTAGAAGGTGAAGACCTCCAGATCCTACCCAAGTGGATACCAGTAAAGGCCAAGCAGGTGCATGGCTCCATCCAGAACCTCAGGATCAATCAATATCATCACAGGATAATCTGATTACCCAAAAATGAAGGTATGAAATTAAATTAGATTTAATTTTATTTTTAATTTTTAATATCAGATCTTTAGGATCAAATCCAAGATGTCTTAGATCTAATTAGGATCATAGAAATTTTTTTTTGAAATATTCCTTCAGATCCAATCAGATCTGAACGATCATATGCATGGAAAACAGAATTTTTTCCTTCAACTGGTATTTGTGCTACGTTGGCAGTTCATCAGATCTATTTTAGATCAGATTTAATTTTTATTTATGATTTGATATTAAAATATTTTGGATATCACATTAGATGTGATTATATTTGAAATCAAAAAATTAAAAATTTCATGATTTAGATCTATAATGTATGAGCTGCATGACTAGACTTAGAATAGAACAGTTCTATGTGTAGTCTAGTATAATCAAATTATTAAATTAATTAAATAATATTTTAGATTTAATTTATTTTTATTTTTTAATATTATAATTATTATAATTAGATCTAAAAAATAGAAAATAGAATTTTTAATTTTTATTTTATTCATATGAGATATGAAAGATCCATGCTTAGACTAGTTATAGAATCATTCTATAAAATATCTAGAATAGTTTACTTTTGATATGATCAAATTTAAATTCTATTTTTAGATATTATATGTAATATTTTAGATCGAAAAGCATGCAAGTTTAATTTATTTATGATACATAAGATGTATGCAAAATATGTTTAAGTTAGATCATTGTATATACGATATATGATTTCGATATAACTAGTTTTGTAGTAGAAATTATATTTCTGACTAAGACGTTTCCCTTGGCCATCCAATCATAAGAACAAAGTAGGATTTAAATGCCCTCTCCTTCCATTCGATGGGATGTTCTTATGATGTGTAGGGATGCTATGCATTCATTCTTAATCAGAAATCAAAACATATTTTTCTGCAAAACCCTAGATCCTGAAACCCTAGGATTTTATTACATATTTTATTTATGAACCCAAAATTTAATTAAGAATTAACATAATAAAATTAATTAGATCTAAAAATTATAAATTTTTAGATCTAAGATATATTCATAAAATTGAATTCGAGCTTGGGTAGCTCAATTAGATCTAGCGATTGATCAAACCGAATCAAGAGTTTGTTAGGTGGGATCAAAGAAAGCTTATATTTGACTAGCCTAATAAGATTAAGTTTGGATCAAAATCGAATCACATTAAGATGTGACTCGATCAAGTCAAGACCTAATTTAGCTTCATAATTCGAGCCTGGATTGTAGGCTAACCTAATTGATTATGATTCGATAATTTGGTATCTAAGGTAAGTTTGGCAAATAGGATTGACTAATTTTTAATTGGGAGCTACTTGACCTAAATTTGTTCTTATCAAGTTAATGGCATATCCCTTCCATCGATCTCACTTACCTAGTCATTTGTGTCAACCCAGTTCTAATTTAATATGGCTAACAATTTGAGCCAACCCATGCCACTAGGTTAGTCATAATTATTATGACTAGGTCAAGTCAAGTTTAAAGAGACCTAAATTAAATTATTCTAAGAAAATATTAAGTCTAAGGTCTTCCACCATTGTAGATGTGCGGGCCCTTCCTAGGGTTGATTATTCTCGATTGGATATAGTGGTTCAGTTGCACTAGAAAGATGCAATCATGTCCATTAGGTATTAGATTCTACGGGTTAGAGGATGAGTTGGGCTCAATATTTCAGATACGATGAGGGTGTTAGATATGTGTGTGCCCAAGAAGTCAGATTGGCTAACACTTGTAATACACTTCTAAGGATAAAATTATAATTTTAACTATAAATAATAAAATAAATTATTTTCTATCATAGTATGTATTTGAAAGTGTCTATGATACATCCCTTAAGTCAGTGATAATGATAGTTCATATTTTCAAGAGTTGAACATTTAAGACATGAATTTTCATTATTAACTCATAAAATGCTCCCGACTGTAGGATCATCATGAGGATGGTGATTGATCCAAAAAGTTGGTGTACGATCGCTTCTTTTGGATGGATGAGTCTTGAGTCTACAGTGTAGAGACATCAGAATGAGAGTACAGATACTCGTTAGAGAACGAGGGCACTGAGCGTGACCACCTCGAGCAGTCATGAGGAAGTCTACCTTTTCATTGATGACTGGCTCGAAATTACAATAGTGTGTCTAGTTCTTTGGCCCGAGGTGCATCGGCAATTTACTTTGAGGGTGTTGTAGTTTGACTACACCATAACTCAATCTTGTAGCCATTCAAAATTTTGAGGTGTATGTTGGCTATAGCATGTTCATTGTAGGAATTGGATTGCACCAATAGAAGATCTATCTACCTCGGTAGATAGGGAGTAGCCCTATGATGATCATGAGAATCAAGTCCATAAGCCCATGGTCATGGTAGAGTGAAATAACAAAAAGAGTTTCTATTAAGATTTTCACATTGGACTTGAATCGAATGATTAATTCATATGATGAAAATTAGGGTTTGACAAGATCACCTTAACCCTAATTCGGTCAGGGCTCAAGATAAAGAAATTTAATCACATAGGTAATTGCATCGAGAGGTTCATTTTTAGTTTTGATGGATTACCACCATATGCTGCTAGGTATCACTGATGGATTTTGGGAGCAATTAGATTGATTTGGATGATCGATCATACTAGTAGTCTGAATCAGAAAAGTTCTGATCTATCGGAAGGTGTTTCGATGATATCATTGATAGAGATCATGACATATCCCATTACCACATTAAACTAAACCTAACTGGGTCACACAAATAAGAATTTAGATCTGGATATCATCAATTAGATTAACCCAGTTTAATTGATTTGAGTAAGATTCAATTAGGTTCAAGAAAATCATGCTAGCACATAATTAAGCCTAATGTTCTCCTTTAACAATCATTAAAGCTTGTCTCGACTAAGCCAAATGTGTTTGAGCTCACTCAAGAACCCTTACTTAGTCTGACTAGAGCTTGTCTAGGTTAGAAAAGGATTGTCTTAATTTATAAGATAAATTTGAGACAACACCTGCCATTTTTCGTCACCTACTAAATCTTATCTTTGGACATTGGTCAAATGTTAACCCTAGACACTTAGACATCTGTCCATGTGTCATGCACCCATAGGAGAGAACCTGAGGACTTGTCCCCCTATCCCCCTGCTAAAAAGTAGACAAGAAGGAGGCACATGCCTTGGGAGGCATGCACCCCATTAGGATAAAAGATGAAGTCCCATATAGATGGGACTCCAATTGCTTCAGGGAATTAAATTGTGTGGCGCCAAGAAGACTTTTTTTATCCAGTCTTGGCACCACCTAAGGAGAGTTTTGAGGGTCTCTAATCTAGTTGGATTAGATGATGTCATCCCATCAATCAGATTTAGATTTGATTGCATAAAGGGCCATGATTGGCTAGGATGATGTGGCACTACATGGCATAGCAGGATCTATATAAATCTTGTCTGCGCCTAGAATTCAATTCTTCTACCATTAGCCCACCCTATATAGCCCCTCTCCCTCCTTCTCCATGCCACCCTCTGGTCCTCTCTCTCCTCTCCATGCCTAAGGGACTTTGGGAACAAAGAAGGTGCGATCCAAGCAAGTGAAAGGTGCTAGGAAAGGAAGAAGACAGCACTACTGCAAGAGATAATGGTTGTTCTTCAAAAGCCATTTTGAAGACCTTCAAAATCAGATCTAGATCTAATTTTTGAAGAATTGATTGAGAAGAAGAAGATCTTCAGATTCTGCTCGAGTAGATTCTAGTAGAGGTTAGGCACTTGCGTGGCTACATCTAGAACCTCAGGCAAACATCGAGATCTTCATAAGGTAATTGGATTATCCAAAACAAAGGTATAATTAAATTATATTTAATTTTTATCTTTATTTTTATTTTTACTTTTATTATTAGATCAATAAAATTAGATCTAAGGAGTCTTAGATTTGATTAATATCTTAAAGAAAAAATTTTTAAAATATCCCTTCTGATCCAATCAGATCTGAATGAATCTGATCCAAAAATTACATTTTTTCCTTCAACTGATATCTAAGCTAGGTTTCATAATTCATTAGATCTAATTTTAATTTATTTTGATTTGATAATTAGATAATTTTAGATATCACATTAGATGTGATTAGATCTAAAATTAAAAAATTAAAAATTAAATAATCTAGATCTAAAATGTATGAGATGCATGACAAGACTAGGAATAGAATTATTCTTTATGTAGTCTAGCATGATCATAATTTTAATTTAATTAATTATAATTTTTAGATCTATTTATTTACTATTTTTTTAATATTATAAATATTATAATTAAATTTAAAAAAAGAAAATAAATTTATTTAATTTATTCATATGAGATATGATAGATGCATGTTTAGACTAGTTGTAGAATAGTTCTACAAAATTTTCTACAATAAATTTTAATTTGATATGATCAAATTTAAATTTTATTTTTTAGATATTTATGAGATAATTTAGATTTAAAAATATGCATGATATGATACATGAGATGTATGCAAAACATGTTTCTAGTTAGATTAATTTTTATATATATGATATATGATGTAGATCTAACTAGTTTTGTAGATTTATCAAGTTTTTGATTAAGGCATTCACCTTAGCCGTCTAGTCATAAGAACAAAGTAGGGTTTAAAGTCCCTCTCCTTCTATTCAATGGGGTGTTCTTTGAAGGAAAATCCTGATTTTTCGGATAAGGTTCGTTCAGATCTGATCAGATCAAGAGATATATTTCAAAAAAAATTTTCTTTGATTAGATCTGATCTAGGATGTTTCAGATCTAATTTTTATTATTTTAATAATTAAAATAAAATTAGATAAATTAAATCAAATTTAATTTATCTTGAAGTGGGTAATCCTATTATCCGATGATGATCCTGTGAGCAGTGGAAGGTTCTGGATCTAGCCACGCAAATGCCTGGCCTCTATCGGTATCCATTCAGGTTGGATCTAGAGATCCTCTTCTTCTCTATCACATCTCTAAAAATTAGATCTGGAGGATCTTCAAGACTCCTTTTGAAGATCAGTAGTCATCCTTAGCAGCAGCACAGCCTTCAAGCTTTCAATCGCCTTTCTCTCATCTAGATTGCACCAACCAAGAATCCAAAATACTTTTGGACATGGAGAGGAGAGGGAAAAGGTGGGTTTGGCATGGAGGAAGAGGGGAGAGGCAGCCTTGGGCCGTGGGATTTCAATTCTCCAATCATAATTTGAGTTGAGCGCAGGGCCTTATTTATAGACTATCTATGATCCAACTCCTCTTCTTCCCAACCAATCACAACTCTTCATGAAATCAGATCTAAATCTGATTGGTGGGAATAGAGTCTCCTGGATTCCTCCTTAGAGGGTGCCTAAGACCAGTCAAAGTTGGTTCTTAAGAGAACTCTAATTGGAATCCAAAAAGGAGATGGAGTCTCTGTCCAACAGGGACTCCTGGGCGCCTCCAACTTGGGCACACGCCAAGGGTGGCATGCACCCTCCTCCTTGCTAGATTCAGGTAGGGGAACAAGCCCCCTCTAGCCCTCTAATAGGTGCATGACACGTGGACAAAAGTCAAAGTATCAATGGTCAACATTTGACCAGTCAAAGGTCAACTTTTGACCAAAGTCAAAGGACAAGAAATGGTAGGTGACCAAAAATGGCAGGTAATGTCTTACAAAATAAGACAACCTTATTCTAACTTGGACAAGCTCCTAGTCAGACAAAGTGAAGGCCTCTAAATGAGCACAAACTCCTTTGGCTCAAGTCAGGACAACTATTTATGATAGTAAAAGAAGAACGTTAGGTTCAATCGAGTGCTAGCACGATTTCCTTGAACCTAATTGAATCTCATTCAGATCAATTGAATTGGATTAGTTCAATTAATGATCACCAGATTCAAACCTTTGTTTGTGTGACCCAGTTAGGTTCAGTTCTGTATGGTAATGGGAATATGTCATGATCTCTATCATCGACATCATCGAAACTCCTTTCGATGGATCAGAACTCTTCTGATTCGAACAGCTAGAATGATCGATCATCTAAATCATTCTAATTGCTCCCAAAATCCACCAGTGACACCTAGCAGTATATGGTGGCAACCCATCAGAGCTGAATGCGAACCTCTTGGTGCAGCTACCTGTGTGATTAAGTTCTTCTATCTTGAGCCCCGATCAGATTAGGGTTAAGGTGAACTCGTCAAACCCTAGTCTCTGTCATATGATGTAATCATTCGATTCAGTCCGATGTGAAAATCTAAATAGAAACTCTTTCTATTATTTCACTCTGCCATGGCCATGGACTTTCTGGACTTGATTCTCATGATCATCATAGGGCTGCTCCTCTACCACCGAGGTAGATAGATTCCATCTTGATGCTATCCAGTTCCTACAATGAACATGCTATAGCCAACATACACCTCAGGGTTCTGATATGGCTAGGAGACCGAGTAATGGTGTAGTCAAACTATAACACCCTCAAGGTGAACTGCCGATGCATCTCAGGTCAAAGAACCAGACACACTACTGCAGCATCGAGTCAGTCATTGACGAGAAGGTAGACTCCCTAATGACTACTCGAGGTGGTCACGCTCAGTGCCCTCGTTCTCTAACGAGTACCTGTACTCTCGCTCCGGTGTCTCCACACCGTAGACTCAAGACTCATCTACTAAAGAGAAGCGATTGTACACCAACCTTCTGGATCAATCACCATCCTCGTGATGATCCTATGGTCGGGAGCATTTTATGAGTTAATAATGATTATTCATGTCTTAAATTTTCAACTCTTGAAAATATGAATTATCATTACCATTAACTCAAAGGATGTATCACAGACACTAAATACACATATGTGATAGAAAATAACCCATTTTATTGATTTTAGTCAAAATTATAATTTTGCCCCTAGAAGTGTATTACAAGTGTCAGCCAATTCTGGCTTCTAGGGCACATATATCTAACAATCTCCCACTTGTCCTAAAGCCAATTGGCTACAAGTCTAAGTCCCATCTTCTCAAGGTGGGCTTCGATCTTCTGCTGGCCCAACGGCTTTGTAAGTGGGTCTGCCACATTATCTGTGGAGTTGACTCTCTTGACCTCGACGTAACCCTTCTCGAGGTAATCACGGATGAGGTGGTATCGCCGCTCAATGTGCTTGGATTTCTGATGAGACCTCGGCTCCTTAGCAAGGGCTATGGCGCCATTGTTGTCGCAGTATAGAGGAATGGCATCTGATGGCATTACTCAAATTTTTGCAGCAAACTTTTTGTACCAGAATGCTTCCTTCGCAGCCTCTGATGCAGCGATATATTCTGCTTCCATGGTGGAATCTGCTATCATAGTTTGCTTGGAACTCTTCCAGCTGACAGCACCACCATTGCACACAAACAGACTCCCAGATGTCGACTTTCGATCATCTATATCGGACATGAAATCCGAGTCTGTGTATCCCTGGACTTGGAGTTCTCCATTACCAAAGACCAACATCATATCCTTAGTTCTTCTCAAGTACTTAAGGATACATTTCACAGAAGTCCAGTGTTCTTCACCTGGATTTGACTGATATCTGCTTGTGACACTCACAGCATGGGCTATATCAGGTCGTGTACATAGCATGGCATACATGAGGCTCCCTATTGCAGAAGCATAAGGGATCTTGCTCATGCGTTCTATTTCCTCAGGTGTGCTAGGGCACATCTTCTTGGAAAGATGAATACCATGTCTGAAGGGTATTAATCCCCTCTTAGAGTTTTCCATACTAAACCTCTTTAGTACTTCCTCTATGTACATCTTCTGTGAAAGTCCTAGCATCCTATTCGGTCTATCCCTATAGACCTTAATTCCTAGAATAAAGGATGCTTCACCTAGGTCTTTCATGGAGAATTCCTTGGACAACCATAATTTGACTGTTGTCAACATGGGAATATCATTCCCAATAAGGAGGATGTCATCCACGTACAATACGAGGAAGACAACAGCGCTCCCACTGACCTTTTTGAAAACACATGGTTCCTCTTCATTTTTGATGAAACCAAACTTTTTGATCACATCATTGAAATGAGTGTTCCAGCTCCGAGATGCTTGCTTAAGTCCATATATGGACCTTTGCAGCTTGCAAACCTTGTGATCAGTATCACTGGATGTGAAACCTAGCGGCTGTTCCATATAGATATCTTCCTCAAGATATCCATTTAAGGAATGCCGTTTTCACGTCCATTTGCCATATTTCATAATCGAAATAGGCTGCAACAGCAAGCAATGTGCGGATGGATTTTAGCATAGCTACTGGGAAAAGGTATCCTGATAGTCAATGCCTTCGCGTTGACTATAACCTTTTGCCACTAGTCTAGCCTTGAATGTCTCCACATTCCCATCTGCACCAATCTTTCTCTTGAAGATCCATTTACACCCAATAGGTACTATACCTTCTGGTGGATCTACCAAGGTCCAGACTTGGTTTGAGTGCATCGAGTCAATTTCTGACTTGCATTGCCTCTAGCCATTTCTCGGAGTCGATATCTGATATCGCCTCGTTGTAGGTTTTGGGATCATCACCATGAGCACCATTACCTATGAGGAACATTTCCTCTACATCCTCTGAAATAATACCTAAGTATCTTTCAGGGGGATGGGAAACTCTTTCCGATCTACGAGGTGGAGGAGGTAGTGTTCTTATTGGCTCAACCTGATTTGGTTCCACTTGGTCCTTAGCTCTGTTCTGCTTGTGAGACTTTCTCATCAAGCTTAATCTGCTTTCCAATGCCGCTATCTTGAATAAACTATTTTTCAAGAAAGATGGCATGTCGACTCACAATCACATTGTGGTCTTCTGGAATGTAGAAATAGTATCCTAATGACTCTTTAGGATATCCTATGAATCGAGCTCTAAAGGACCTAAATTCTAACTTGTCCGCTTGTTGTCTTTTGACATGAGCCGGACAACCCCAAATTCTGAGATGACTCAGACTTGGTTTCTTACCGTGCCATATCTCATACGGTGTGGTAGGAATGGTTTTAGAGGGAACCCTATTCAGTAGATAAATTGAAGTTAATAATGAATGTCCCCAAAGGAAATCAGGGAGGTCTGTGAAGCTCATCATGGATCGAACCATATCCAATAGAGTCCGATTTCTCCATTCTGAAACTCCGTTGAGTTGAGGTGTTCCTAGTGGAGTCCATTGAGAGACTATGCCATTTTCCTTTAGATAGTCTAGGAATTCCCGGCTAAGGTATTCACCTCCTCGATCTGATCGAAGAACCTTAATGGATTTTCCATTTGTTTTTCTACTTCATGTCTGAATTCTTTGAACTTTTCAAAAGCTCACCACCACTAGAAATCATTAAATGCATAAGATTTTGCATCTCTACAGAGGGAGTGTAGGAATCCGAGAAAATAGTGGAAGCTAATTTATTTAAAAATAAAATTTTTAAATAAATTGGTCAAGTCATAATTACAGTATCTAACTAGAATCTTTGACTCTCTACAGGAAAATATCTACGTCCAATCCATTAGCACGTATCTTGGACACACACAAACTGACCGGACCCAATTATAAAGATTGGCTCAGGAACTATAAAATCATTTTGGGTTTCGAGAAGTTAACCCATGTTTTGGACTAGGACCCTCCTACCTTACCAACCCGTCCGTCCACTGAACAGAGAGTGTCTCTGGAAAAATGGATAGACGAAGATAATAAGGCCAGATATTACATGTTGGGCTCGATGTCTGATGAGCTCCAGCGCCAACATGAAGATATCGGGACTGCTCGGCAAATGTTGGCTCACCTGCAGGAGTTGTTTGGTGAGCAGAGTCGCACAGCCAAGTATCAAGTCATGAAATGACTTTTTAAGGCTAAGTTGCATGATGGGCAGTCAGTCCAAGATCACTATCTGATGTTGATCAAGGACATGGAAGAGCTTGAGAAGCTCGGTGTGAAGTTAGACTTGGACCTGCAAAACGATATTATTTTACAATCCTTGACTGATGCATATGGGAAATTCATCATGAATTACCATATGCATAAACTTCAAAATTCCTTGGCCGAATTAATGAATATGCTGGTCACCGTTGAGCTTTCTATGAAAGGTTCTAAAGACTCAGTTCTTACTATGGAACGGACTTCTTCCAAAAGAAATCTTATGAAAAGAAAAAAGTCTATGAAAAAGCAGAAGGTGGAAGGAACAAAGAAGAAGAAGGCAGAGCCGAAGAGAAAGGCCGATGCCAAAGGAAAGTATTTCCATTGCAATAGCGATGGCCATTGAAAGCGGAATTGCCCTACTTACTTAGCTACCCTGAAGAATAAGAAGGAAAGTCCTTCTAGAGGTATGCTCGTTATTCGAGCAAAATGTGAATGCCAAACGACCTAGGGATAGTCCAAACGATAGATATCTATGGCACTTAAGATTAGGGCATATAGCAGAAGATAAGATCAACAAATTGGAGAAAAATGGGCTATTGAGTCCATTGACATCCAAGTCATATCCAACTTGTGAATCTTGTCTCCAAGGCAAAATGACCAAATACCCTTTTGTAGGACATGGGGAGAGGGCCACAGATCTCCTTACCCTAGTACATACTGATGTGTGCGGCCCATTTGATGTGCTGATTAGAGGCAATTTTATCTACTTTATTATCTTTATCGATGATCTATCTAGGTATGGGTATGTGTATCTTATGAGACACAAGTCTG
>QRFJ01005808.1:0-52748 GCA_006176705.1 Cocos nucifera
AAAGGTTATAGTCAACGTGAAGGCATTGACTATCAGGATACCTTTTCCCGGTAGCTATGCTAAAATCCATCCGCACATTGCTTGCTGTTGCAGCCTATTTCGATTATGAAATATGGCAAATGGACGTGAAAACGGCATTCCTAAATGGATATCTTGAGGAAGATATCTATATGGAACAGCCGCTAGGTTTCACATCCAGTGATACTGATCACAAGGTTTGCAAGCTGCAAAGGTCCATATATGGACTTAAGCAAGCATCTCGGAGCTGGAACACTCATTTCAATGATGTGATCAAAAAGTTTGGTTTCATCAAAAATGAAGAGGAACCATGTGTTTTCAAAAGGGTCAGTGGGAGCGCTGTTGTCTTCCTCGTATTGTACGTGGATGACATCCTCCTTATTGGGAATGATATTCCCATGTTGACATCAGTCAAGATGTGGTTGTCCAAGGAATTCTCCATGAAAGACCTAGGTGAAGCATCCTTTATTCTAGGAATTAAGGTCTATAGGGATAGACCGAATAGGATGCTAGGACTTTCACAGAAGATGTACATAGAGGAAGTACTAAAGAGGTTTAGTATGGAAAACTCTAAGAGGGGATTAATACCCTTCAGACATGGTATTCATCTTTCCAAGAAGATGTGCCCCAGCACACCTGAGGAAATAGAACGCATGAGCAAGATCCCTTATGCTTCTGCAATAGGGAGCCTCATGTATGCCATGCTATGTACACGACCTGATATAGCCCATGCTGTGAGTGTCACAAGCAGATATCAGTCAAATCCAGGTGAAGAACACTGGACTTCTGTGAAATGTATCCTTAAGTACTTGAGAAGAACTAAGGATATGATGTTGGTCTTTGGTAATGGAGAACTCCAAGTTCAGGGATACACAGACTCGGACTTCATGTCCGATATAGATGATCGAAAGTCGACATCTGGCAGACTGTTTGTGCTGGAAGAGTTCCAAGCAAACGGTGATACCATCTCATCCGCGATTACCTTGAGAAAGGTTACGTTGAGGTCAAGAGAGTCAACTCCACAGATAATGTGGCAGACCCACTTACAAAGCCGTTGGGCCAGCAGAAGATCGAAGCCCACCTTGAGAAGATGGGACTTAGACTTGTAGCCAATTGGCTTTAGGACAAGTGGGAGATTGTTAGATATATGTGCCCTAGAAGCCAGAATTGGCTGACACTTGTAATACACTTCTAGGGGCAAAATTATAATTTTGACTATAATTAATAAAATGGGTTATTTTCTATCACACCTGTGTATTTAGTGTCTGTGATACATCCTTTGAGTTAATGGTAATGATAATTCATATTTTCAAGAGTTGAAAATTTAAGACATGAATAATCATTATTAACTCATAAACAGCTCCCGACCATAGGATCATCACGAGGATGGTGATTGATCCGGAAGGTTGGTGTACGATCGCTTCTCTTTAGTAGATGAGTCTTGAGTCTACGGTGTGGAGACACCGGAGCGAGAGTACAGGTACTCGTTAGAGAACGAGGGCACTGAGCGTGACCACCTCGAGTAGTCATTAGGGAAGTCTACCTTCTCGTCAATGACTGACTCGATGCTGCAGTAGTGTGTCTGGTTCTTTGACCTGAGATGCATCGGCAGTTCACCTTGAGGGTGTTATAGTTTGACTACACCATTACTCGGTCTCCTAGCCATATGGAACCCTGAGGTGTATGTTGGCTATAGCATGTTCATTGTAGGAACTGGATTGCATCAAGATGGAATCTATCTACCTCGGTGGTAGAGGAGCAGCCCTATGATGATCATGAGAATCAAGTCCAGAAGCCCATGGCCATGGCAGAGTGAAATAATAGAAAGAGTTTCTATTTAGATTTTCACATTGGACTCGAATCGAATGATTACATCATATGACAGAGACTAGGGTTTGACGAGTTCACCTTAACCCTAATCTGATCGGGGCTCAAGATAGAAGAACTTAATCACACAGGTAGCTGCACCAAGAGGTTCGCATTCAGCTCTGATGGGTTGCCACCATATACTGCTAGGTGTCACTGGTGGATTTTGGGAGCAATTAGAATGATTTAGATGATCGATCATTCTAGCTGTTCGAATCAGAAGAGTTCTGATCCATCGAAAGGAGTTTCGATGATGTCGATGATAGAGATCATGACATATCCCATTACCATACAGAACTGAACCTAACTGGGTCACACAAACAAGGGTTTGAATCTGGTGATCATCAATTGAACTGATCTAGTTCAATTGATCTGAATGAGATTCAATTAGGTTCAAGGAAATCGTGCTAGCACTCGATTGAACCTAACGTTCTTCTTTTACTATCATAAATAAGTTGTCCAGACTGAGCCAAAGGAGTTTGTGCTCAATCAGAGGCCTTCATATGGTCTGACTGGAGGTTGTCCAAGTCAGAATAGGTTGTCTTATTTGTAAGACATTACCTGCCATTTTTGGTCACCTGCCATTTCTTGTTCTTTGACTTTGGTCAAAAGTCTACCTTTGACTGGTCAAACGTTGACCATTGACCCTTTGACTTTTGACCACATGTCATGCACCTATTGGAGAGCTGGTGGGGGCCTGTCCCCCTGCCAGAACCTGGCAAGGAGAAGGGCGCACGCCAAGGGTGGCGTGAGCCCAAGTAGGAGGCGCCTAGGAGTCCTTGTTGGACAAGGACTCCACCTCCCTTTTGGATTCCAATCAGAGTTCTACTAAGAATCCAGTTTGACTGGTCTTAGGCACCCTCTAAGGAGGAATCCAGGGGTCTCTATTCCAACCAATCAGATTTAGATCTGATTTCACAAAGGGTTGTGATTGGTTGAGAGGAAGAGGAGTTGGATCACAAGAGGTCTATAAATAAGACCCTGCGCCCAACCCTAATTCAAAAAATGCAATTCAATTGAGATTTCCCCACGCCCCAAGGCTGCCTCTCCCCTCCTTCTCCATGCCATAGTCTCTTCTCCCCTTGCTCTCCACGTCCAAAAGAGTTTTGGACTTAGGTTGGTGCGATTCAGATCAAGGAAAGGCGATCAAAAGCAAGAAGGCTGCGCTGCTGCAAAAGGACGACTGCAGATCTTCAAAAGAGTTTTGAAGATCCTCCAGATCAGATCCAGATCTGATTTTTGGAGGTGTGATAGAGAAGAAGAGGATCTCCAGATCCAACCCAAGTGGATACCGGTAGAGGCCAGGCGCTTGCGTGGCTAAGATCCAGAACCTTCCGCTGCAATCAGGATCATCTACAGGGTAATAGGATTACCCAAATCAGGTAAATTAAATTTGATTTAATTTATCTTGTTTTATTTTATTTATTAAAATAATAAGAATCAGATCTGAAACATATCAAGATCTGATTAAGGTCAAGAGAAAATTTTTGAAATATATCTCTTGATCTAATCAGATCTGGACGAACCTGGACCGGGAAATCCGGATTTCCCTTCATCTCCATGCCAAACTACCTTCTCTCCTTGCTCTCCACATCCAAAAGGAGTTTTGGACCTTGGTTGGTGCAATTCAGATCAAAGAAAGGCGATCAAAAGTAAGAAGGCTGCGCTGCTGCAAAGGATGACTACTCATCTTCAAAAAGAGTTTTGAAGATCCTCCAGATCAGATCTAGATCTGATTTTTGGAGGCGTGATAGAGAAGAAGAGGATCTTCAGATCCAACCCGAGTGGATACCGGTAGAGGCCAGGCACTTGCATGGCTAAGATCTAGAACCTTCCGCTGCAAACAGGATCATCAACAGGGTAATAGGATTACCCAGATCAGGTAAATTAAATTTGATTTAATTTATCTTTTAATTTTATTTTATTAAAATAATAAGAATCAGATCTAAAACATATCAAGATCTGATTGGAATTAAGAGAAAAATTTTTGAAATATATCTCTTGATCTGATCAGATCTGAACGAACCCGGATCGAAAAATCAGAATTTCCCTTCACCATTACCATACAGAACTGAACCTAACTGGGTCACACAAATAAGGGTTTGAATTTGGTGATCATCAATTGAGCTGATCTAGTTCAATTGGTCTGAATGAGATTCAATTAGGTTCAAGAAAATCGTGCTAGCACTCGATTGAACCTAACGTTCTTCTTTTGCTATCATAAATAAGTTGTCCTGTCTGAGCCAAAGGAGTTTGTGCTCAAACAGAGGCCTTCATATGGTCTGACTGGAGGTTGTCCAAGTCAGAAAAGGTTGTCTTATTTGTAAGACACTACCTGCCATTTTTGGTCAACTACCATTTCTTGTTCTTTGACTTTGTCAAAAGTCTACCTTTGACTGGTCAAATATTGACCATTGACCCTTTGACTTTTGACCACATATCATGCACCTATTGGAGAGCTGGTGGGGGCCTGTCCCCCTGCCAGAACCTGGCAAGGAGGAGGGCGCACGCCAAGGGTGGCGTGAGCCCAAGTTTGGAGGAGTCTTGGAGTCCTTGTTGGACAAGGACTCCACCTCTCTTTTGGATTCCAATTAGAGTTCTCCCTAAAACCAACTTTGACTGGTCTTAGGCGCCCTCTAAGTAGGAATCTAGGGGACTCTATTCCCACCAATCAAATTTAGATCTGATTTCATAGTGTTGTGATTGGTTGGGAATAAGAGAAGCTGGATCACAGTCAGACTATGAATAAGACCCTGTGCCCAACTCAAACAAAGAAATTGAATTGAGATCAAAGTTCCCCACTCCCCAAGGCTGCCTCTCCCCTCTTCCTCCATGCCAAACCATCTTCTCCCCTTGCTCTCCACGTCCAAAAGGAGTTTTGGACCTTGGTTGGTGCGATCTAGATCAAAGAAAGGCGATCAAAAGCAAGAAGGCTGCACTGCTGCAAAGGACAACTGCAGATCTTCAAAAGGAGTTTTGAAGATCCTTCAGATCAGATCCAGATCTAATTTTTGGAGGTGTGATAGAGAAGAAGAGGATCTCCAAATCCAGCCCGACTGGATACCAATAAAGGCCAGGCGCTTGCATGGCTAGATCCAGAACCTTTCGCTGCAAGCAGGATCATCAACAGGGTAATAGGATTACCCAAATCAGGTAAATTAAATTTGATTTAATTTATCTTTATTTTATTTTTATTATTAAAATAATAAAATCAGATTTGAAATATTTCAGATTTGATTGGGATTGAGAGAAAAATTTTGAAATATATCTCTCAATCTGATCAGATTTGAACGAACCTGGTTTGGAAAATCAGAATTTTCCTTCATGCGGAGCATATAGTGCAAATTGGCTCAAATCTGGAAGATGAAGTTCAAGAGCAGCTCATCACCTTTTTATGGAGGAATGTCAATATCTTCATTTGAGTTTTGATGGATATGCCTAGGATTGATGCTGAGGTTATGGAACATCGACTGGCTATTGATCCCAAGCATCGATCAGTGAAAGAAAGAGTTTGGGGCCATGCACCAGAATGGTAGAAGGTAATAGTAGAAGAAGTCGACAAACTTCTCAATGCAGATTTATTCGAGAAGTTAGCTATCCGACTTGGGTCTCTAACGTGGTCTTGGTCAAGAAGGCCAACAGCAAGTAGAGGATGTGCATCGATTTTAAGAAACTGAACAAGGCCTGCCCAAAAGACAACTACCCTTTGCCTAGAATTAGCCAACTGGTGGATGCGACTTTAGGCTACGAGCTCCTCACCTTCATGGATGCCTTCTCTAGCTACAACCAAATTTGGATGGCATCTGAGGATGATAAGAAGATTACTTTTATTACTAACCGTGGTCTTTACTATTATAGGATCATGCCCTTCAGGCTTAAGAATGCAGGTGCGACTTATCAGTGCTTGGTCAATAAAATCTTCAAGCAGCAGATCGACCGTAATATGGAGGTTAACGTTGACGACATGCTAGTCAAAAGTTGAATGTCTATCAATCATGTTGCTAACCTTGAAGAGGCTTTTGATGCACTCAGGAAATACGAGATGAAGCTGAACCCAACTAAGTGCGCCTTTGGGGTAGCCTTAGAAAAATTTTTAGGATTCATGATCTTGAGATGAGAGATTGAGGCCAACTCGAAGAAGATTTGAGCTATCCAGGAGATGACCGCTCTAAAGTCCATCAAAGAAGTTCAGTACCTGATCGAAAAGATGGTATCTTTGAATCATTTTATCTCAAGATCGGTCGAATGCTGCATGTTCTTCTTCTAAATCATCAGGAAACTGAAAGATTTTTATTGGACTCAGGAATGCCAAAAGGCATTTGACGAGCTCAAGAACTACTTCGGCTAGCCTCTCCTACTAGCCAAACCCAAATCCGAAGAAGAGCTATTTCTCTACCTCACGGTCTCCCCTGCGGTGCTAGGGGCAGTCCTGGTCAAAGAAGAGGCGAAAGTGCAGCGACTAGTCTACTACATAAGTCGAATCCTAAGGGATGTCGAGATCAGGTATACAAAGTTGGAAAAATTGACTTATGCACTTCTGATTGCAGTAAGAAGACTTTGATCTTACTTCCAGGGATATGCTATAATGCTCCTCACTGACCAGTCGATCAAAGCGATCCTTCATCAAATGGATGCTTCTGGAAGAATTACAAAATAAGCCATTGAATTAATAGAGTTCGACATCAACTATCAGCCTCAACCAGCAATCAAGGCTCAGGCACTAGCCGACTTCATAGTTGAATGTACCATCCCAAATGATGTCGAGCTTCAAAATGAAACCAACATTCCATGGTTGCACCCAAGCTCCTCTGAAGAAACAACGGACCTTCTTGAAGATTTCTAGATCTTGTATGTTGATGGCTCCTCCAATGCTTCCGGAGCAAGTGCTGGGCTGATCCTGATCAATCAAAAAGGAATCATCATGGAGTAGGTGCTGCATTTTGAATTCCCAACGATAAACAATGCGACAGAATATGAGGTTCTAATAGCCAAGCTCAGGATAGCTAAAGAATCGATAGCTGATCGACTTCTGATTTGCAGTGACTCCCAACTGGTCGTGGGGTAGGTCAGCAGTAGTTATAAAGCTCGAAAAGAGAGCATGGTAAAATATCTTGAGAAGGTGAAGAGCTTGACCGCAGCCTTCGGCAGCTTCAACATTCGATAAATCCTGAGAGCAAAAAATGCTAGGGCCGACCTTCTTTCCAAGCTAGCCATTCTAGCTCCTAACAAGCTTCCAAAAGAAGCTTATTATGACATATTGAAATGCCCATGCATAGAGGAACCACAGCCCATCATGCAAGTTGGCCAAGAGCCCTACTAGATTCACCTGCTAACCTCTTATCTTAAGGATGGGGTTCTTTCTCGTGACCCGAAAGAGGCTCGAAAGTTGAAAAACCAAGCCTCCCGGTATGTTCTTTATGAGAATAACTTATATAATAGGTCGTATTCCCTGTCATTATTGAGGTGCCTCCAATCCTCTGAGGTCGATTTTGCACTATGAAAAGTGCATGAGGGAATTTATGGGAGCCATCTAGATGCCAGATCTCTGTCTCATATGCTGCTCCGATAAGGATATTACTAGCCGACTATGTATGGTGATTATGTTGATTACGTCAGAAGATGTGACCGCTGCCAAAGGAATGTGAATGTCCAAAGGCAACCAGCTACCAAGCTTGCCCCGTTGAGTGCTCTCTAGCCATTTGCACAATGGAGAATGGATATTCTTGGATCCTTTTCAATGACATTTGGGCAACAAAAGTTTCTCCTAGTCACCATCAACTATTTCACTAAATGGATCGAGGCCGAACCACTGGCAAAGATTACCGAAGCTAAGGTGCAAGACTTCATCTAGAAGTTAGTCATCTATAGATTTAGATTGCCCCAAACTATCATAACAGACAATGGCTGATAATTCAACAGGATGAGGTTCGTTGAGTTCTATGAAGATCTAAATATCTTCCACCATTTTACGTTGGTAGCTCACCCGTAGGCAAATGAGGAAGCTGAAGTGACCAACAGAACCCTATTGCAAGGCATCAAGACAAGACTCGAAAGAGCAAGAGGGGCTTGGGCGGATGAACTTTATCATGTTCAGTAGGCATACTGCACTATCCAAAGGCTGCCAACTGGAGAAACACCATTCATCTTAGCTTTTAGAACAGAGGCAATAATCCCAATCAAACTTAAGCTTCCATCGGAACAGGTAATGGCTTTCAACGAGCAACAAAATTTGCAAGACTGCAGAGCCAACCTCAACCTATTAGAAGAAAAAAGAGAGAAAGTTCAAGTTCGGATGGCAGCTTACAGATGAAAGGTGGCCCGATACTATAACTCTAGAGTCAGAGGTAAAATATTCAGAGTGGAGGACTTAGTGCTTCGGCGAGCCGCCATTTCTCAGCCTTAGAATTAGGGGAAGCTTGCCCCAAATTGGGAAGGACCCTACGAGGTCATGAAAATCATCCGGCCCGAGACATACTACTTGAAGGAACTCGGAGGGGCAGACCTATCTCGACCATGGAATTCAAAAAATCTACGAATGTATTACCGATGTTTTGATTACAATGAAATGTTCCTACTTCAACACCCTAATCTTTATTGTATATCGGTAATAAAGGGGGACTACCCCCCGGACTTAATCTCATGATAAATATGGCCATGTTAGGAACAGGAGGAGAACCTCATCCTAACGTGAGCAAAGTCGAAGGCCTCCTTCATTTTAGACGAGATGAGGGTAAAGGCCCTGACCACGGTCCTATTATGCCCCTACAATCCATTAGGAACAGGAGGAGAACCTTATCCTAACATGATAAAAGTTGAAAGCCTCGTTCATTGTAGATGAGATGAGGAGAGAGGCCCTGACAACGATTCTGATATGCCCCTATAGCCCGTTAGAAATAGGAGGAGAACCTCATCCTAATGTGAGCAAAGTCGAAGGCCTCATTCATTTTAGATGAGATGAGGGAAGAGGCCTTGACAACGGCCTAATGTGCTTCTACAGTCCATTAGGAATAGGAGAGAACTCATCCTAACATGAGCAAAGTCGATGACCTCGTTCATTTTTAGATGATGATGAGGGAGAGGTCCTGACAATGCCCTAATATGCCCTTACAGCCCGTTAGGAGCAAGAGGAGAACCTCACCCTAATATGAGCAAAGGCGAAGCCTCAATTCATTTAGATGAGATGAGGGAGTAGCCCTGACAATGGTCCTGTGCCCTACAATCCATTAGAAATAGGAGGAGAACCTCATCCTAACGTGAGCAAAGTCGAACGCCTTGTTCATTTTAGATGAGATGAGGGGAGAGGCCCTAATAAAGGCACTAATGTGCCCCTACAGCCCGTTAGAAATAGAAGGAGAACCTCATCCTAACATGAGCAAAGTCGAAGACCTCGTTCATTTTAGATAAGATAAGGGAAGAGGCCCTAACAATGATCCTAATGTGCCCATACAGTCCATTAGGAATAAGAGGAGAACCTCGTCCTAACTTGAGCAAAATCGAAGGCTTCGTTTGCTTTAGATGGGATGAGGAAAGAGGCCCTGACACTTGCCCTAATACACCCCTATAGTCTCATTAGGAATAGAAGGAGAACCTCATCCTAATAAGAGTAAAAAAAAATAGAGAGAGAGAAGGGTTGAAGGCGAGCATTGCATTCACATGAGGCAACGACAGACAAGATATTATTTTATTACAAGTTTAAATTTATTACAAGTAGGATGGAGGTCAGCCAAACTAACTACATAATATAAGGAGGCCAACATGGTAGGGATCGGCAAGATCGATTACAAAAAAAATATATAAAAGGAGGCGAAGCTTTAAGACAGATCGGACTCCTCAGGCTTTGGGTCATTAACGCCGGCCATCACCAAGGCCTGCATCAACCTAACGATTTTCTCCTCAAGTTCTTTCCTTTTATACAAATTATCTTTGTACACTCCATTGATATGCTCGAACTATCCCTCAAGCTCCCACCGCTGCCTCCTTAGGACCTCAGACTCAGCCTCTACGTCTTGGATGGCTTGATGCTCATAGATCAGTTAGAACTTCAACTACTAAACTTCAGCTTTCTCCATCTCGATAGCTTTTGAAAGCTCGCCAATGGTCTTGTTCAAGGAGGCAATCTTCTCTGACTCTCCACTAGAGATAGCCCACCGACCATCTACTAGTTATTGCTGGAGATGGCTCACCTCTCTGTTAGTTGTCTGGAGCTCATGCTCGAGCCTGATCACTTTCTTCAATCAAGTTAGCTTATACTCATTATGCCAGGCTTTGGCATCATAGAGCTGCTTCTGAAGTTCGGAGAACCTCTTGGATCAGTTCCAATAGTACCGAGCCCTATCGATAGACCATGATGAAGTTCCCTCCAGCAGTTGAATTTTTTTCTTCACTATTGTAAGGTTGATCTTAAGGGAGCTGATCTTTGCTGTTAACTCCCAAAACTTGTTGCTGGTGCTTCTTCTCAGTTCAGCCATTTTTTTTTGAAGCTACCCTTCCGAATGCTGAAACTAGTAGAGTCCTTCCTGTGCAGGTTCCTAAGGTGGGTAACTTTGACAGTCACCTTCGAAGCATTCTTCCTCTATTCTTGGAGATCATCCTTGATTTTTGTTAACTTCTTCTTCAAGCAATGAATCTCCTTCTTCAAGCTCCTAATCTGGGGTTTAATCGAAACCCCATGGGGCAAAGGATCGACATCAATTGGAAGAGGAAAGCCATGACCTAGGTCGTCAAGGGCGTTATGAACCATGCAAATGACAACACAAAGCGTAAGGCTAGAAATAGATTTATCTTTCATTAAATTGGATGTTTTTAAATACATCAACATAAAAAAAAGAAAAAGAAAAAGAAAGCTACATGATCTTTAGGAATCTAGACCTCGGGCAGCTCGACCATAGGAGAGGTTAGAGCATCTTCATTCACATCCGGTCCATGGGCAGGCTCGGGCGCTGCAGTGATAGGTTTGGAAGCTTCCGGGATAGCTCCCATAGTTGAAGAAGAAGGGACGTTGGCTGGGACAACTCCAACCCTGAGGGATGAAGGATTGGCTCTATCACCGGGCTCTTCCATCAAGAGGTCTAAATCTACCTCAAAAAAATTTTCAACGACCCTCCTCAGGCAAATCTGGAACCCCTCGATGAAGGCCTCCTGAGCAAAAGCTATTTTAATATCCTCCATGTCCCTAAAGGACTTGAAGCTTTTGACCGCTCGCTCCACCACCATGCCGACCCCTTCTTGCGCCTTTCTCTTTTCCTCCTCTTCCTCCTGAGCTAAGGCAATCCTCAAGTTCATCGTCTTCTCATGCTCCACCCTCAACTCTTCTCAAAGGCTCTCGACCTTGGTAGATTGGATTTTCAAAGCCACCCTCATGCTCTCGACTTCGGCTTGGGCCTTCTCAACCTCCGCATAAGCTTCCTCAAGGGCCTTCGAGGCTTCGGCCCGCCTCTAACTGGCCTCCTCAGAGTGGGCAAAGAGATAATGCCTGAGCTATGATAGGAAACCAAGTTAAAGTTAGGGAGCCTTGACTTCAGAAATCGAAAAGATCCCAGACCAAGACTATGAGAGAGAAGACTATCTTAAGGTAGGCGACGAAGGACTCGTCGAATCTCTCGATGTCGCCCCTCTGCAGTATCTTCGTCACAATGTGGGGAAGAATACTCCCCTTCATGAGTGATTGGATGACCTCTGGATCATCCAGAGAAGCTTGTTCTTGGTTGGGACCCCCACATTCGGAGCTCTCGACCCTCCTTTCGACCTTCTTGCCGATAGCCCTCTTCTTCTTTTTCCCCATGGCTTCCTCCAACTAGAGGGGAGTAGATGGAGCGACCTCTTCAAATGGGTCAAGCTTGGTATGGTGGTAGCTGGCTCGGGGTTGGGCATGGCCAGGATTGGCATGGCATGGCTGGACTCACCAATGCGAGCCTTCTTTGGAAGATCCCCAATGGGGCTGCCTTTCTTCTTGAGGGATTTAAGTCCCTTGGTCAGATGGTCTCGCTCTTCAGGAGTCATCTCTATAAAAGATAAAAATCAAAGTCAGGAAAGGTCAAAGAAAAGTCGAGGTCTGGACAAAGAACACCCCACAACTGACCAAAAAAAAAGACTACCTACCGAATTTAGGAGACTGAGGCCGAGGTTAAATAGGATCTACTCATCCAAAAGGTCGAGAATTGGTGGAACATTAAAGCCCTTCAATATATCGATCGAACTCTGATCCTCGCTTTTCAGCCCTGGAGCTTGACAGATCGAGTTCCTTATCTCCCCCCATAGAGAAAGTCCTAACCTCAAGGATGGATTTGAGATAAAGAAGAATTTCTCCTTTCAGCCATGGATGGAAGAGGGGGTGCCCTTAAGTAATCCATTCCTACCAAATTGGGAGGACACGTACCACCAATTCTTAGAAGCAGATGGCATTTGAAGATAAAAAAAGTTCAAAATAAGAAAATGGTAGGTCCGACGTCTACCATGGTACAGAAGAAAAGAAATCTTATGATGAACTTAAAGGAGTTCGGCACCATAGTAGCAAGGAAGATTTTGAGAAATCTAAATAGATTGGCCATGAAAGGAGGTAAGGGTAACCTAAATCCAGCCCAAAGAGCCTCTAAATATAGGCAGGTTCGATCGAAAGGTAGAGAGCAGGCCGTATTGTTGGATCCAAAAAGTTCGAGCTCGTATTCGGAGGGAATACCAAACTAAATCCTAGCTAATGAAAGATCATCAGGCCAAAGTTAGCAGGCAATAACTGCCATTGAAAAGGAATGAGGGGGCAACTCAGAAAGCTCAGACTCCCTGGGAGATAGGTTCGCTAAGGTTAGAGGAGCCAAACTCCCCGAGAAGGTCGACCAGGATTCCTCGGTGCACATCTGGATCAAAGCAAAATCATAAAAAATGCTCAAAAAGCTAAGAAAATGAAGTGTAAAAAACTTCTACAAAGAGACCTAAGAAGCGGAAAGAAGAGAATGTAGGAATAACTCGGGAAAGGATAGCGAAGCTGACCTAAGTCGATTGGAAGAGATAAAAAGATGACAAAGGCCATAAAAGATAGATGGGAAAACACCTGGGATCAAAGGAAGCAGAAGGAAAGGCCTGAGCTCTCGCATGATGGAGAGAAGAAAACTAGAAGAAGAGGAGGAAGAAGATTTTGGGAGAGGTAATGACTCGGAAGAAAGAAATGGGTTAAATAGTCCTGAAGATTCTAGGTGGTTATGATTGCAAATCCCCTTCGACCGGCCTATGGCCAATGCATGCCTCCTCTATCATGGCAGAGACTGATAGTGGATAGGCCCATAATGATGCCATATCCTGAGCAAAGTTTCAGCACGAAGCTCCACAGGCATCTCTCCAAATTGCCTCAAATTTATGAAGCTTCAATGCCGATGCAGAAGCACCAAGAAATGCCTCGCCCTAGCAAGCATAGAAAATGGAAAGGGACTTCAGCAGTCACACTTGGTACTTTCTTTCCTTGAACTTTAAACGCGGAAGTAGGGGGACTAGTGTTGGAGATAAACCTGCTCCTACCGAAGTTCAATTGGATGCTTGATATCGAAAGGATCCCGCTCAGCAGCAGCCTCCATGGTTAAACCTCGGGCCTCCTCCAGCAGTTGAACTCCTTCCGAACTTCTTCTTCAGCAACACTTCTCCAACAGTCGGACTCCTCCCAAATTTCTCCTTCAGCCAGACTCCTCCAACAATTAAAATCCTTCCAGGCTTCTTCTTCAGCCAGACTCCTCCAACGGTCGAACTTTTTCCAGACTTCTCCTTCAGTTGGACTCCTTTAATAGTTGAACTCTTCCAATGGTCAAACTCCTTCCAGACTTCTTCTTTAGCTGGACTCCTCTAGTAGTTGAACTCCTACCAAACTTCTCTTTTAGCCAGACTCCTCCAATAGTCAGACTCCTCCCGAACTTCTCCTTCAGCTAGACACCTCCAATAATTGAACTCCTTCAGAGCTTCTTCTTCAATCGGACTCCTCCAACGGTCGAACTCCTTCCAAACTTCACCTTCAATCGGACTCCTCCAGTAGTTGAACTCCTTCTGAACTTCTCCTTCAGCCAGACTCCTTCCCCAGCCAGACTTCTCCAATAGTCGAACTCCTACCGGACTTCTCCTTCAGCCAGACTCCTCCAACAATCGAACTCCTTCTAGATTTTTTCTTCAGACGGACTCCTCCAAATAGCTAAACTTTCTTCGAACTCCATCTAGCAGCCCTAGAGGACCTCAGCACTCATCCTCTATATAGCTAAAAGAATCGTCAGTCTCTCCCATCTAAGCTTCATCCATTGCACCCCGACGAGCTCGCACATCATGACAACAGACACTATCCCCCATAACAAACTCTACGTGGCCCTGAACGACCCAATATCGGATGGTTATGGCTGTCACTATCAGTTTGTTATAGGCTCCATCCATATAAGGGATCCTCTAGATATGCTTTCAAAAGAGAAAAAAAAAGCTCTCCTTCTTTTCCTCAAAACTCTGCTAAAATCTCTCTACATATTCCATTTCTATTGGTTGAAAGAGCTGACTTGATCATCAGAGGATCTTACCAGAGCCACCACCCTAGACTCTGGATGAGACTTATTTTGCATGTTCCGACAGTGACCTCATCCTCTTCAAATCAAGCTTCAACTTTGGTGACAGCCAGATTTTGCGCTAATAGTCAGCAATGTTTAAAGAGATTACAACTACATCATTATACAAAAACTAAACTCCTTAGGCATCCTCATCGGTAAAAGCTATGCGCTCCTCAGTTCTTTGCCTTTTCGTGGGCTCCATCGATCTGCTAGCCTCCCCTCATTGAAGTCTCCTAGAGATGGTGTTGATGATGCCAAGTGGGGGTCAATCTCCTTGTTGCTCCTCCCTCCTTAGTGGCTCTGATTGCAGCAGCGCCCTTGATCGATCTTCCCTCACTTCTAATCAATGTCTTAGAAATCGGCCCAGTCAATCCCGTTTGATGAGCTCCTCGATCTCATCTTAGAGCTAAATGCATTCTTCAATATCTTGATCGTGATCATGATGGTAGAGATAGTATTTGTTAGGATTGCGCTTGCCAGGATGAGTGTGCATCCTCTCTGGCCTCAATAGCTACTTCTTGATTTCCATCAGTACTTAAGTTTTTGGAGTATTGAGGGGAGCATAGTTGTGGAACCTTCTGAGGTGGGAGCCCCACCGTGCCTGCCTGTTTGAGCATCTTTGACTTTGATTCTGAGGAGGAGTTTGGGCTCATTTGTGCTCGGAGAGAGTTTGGAAGTGCGGTCGAGCTCCACCCAGCTTTTTATCAGTAGTGGGCATACTTGATTCATCTGCTCGTCGCTCTTTAGCAGCTTCACTATCCTTGGCCTTAAAGGCCTCTTCTGCTCGGGCATAACCTTCAGCCCAAGCTAGCATATCAGCAAAATCTTTGGGATACTTCTTCTTCAAGGAGAACAGTAGATCATTCTTTTAAAGGCCGCCCTTCAACACAGCCATTGCGATAGATTGATCCAAGTTTTAGACCTCCAGTGCAGTGGCATTGAAACAAAAAATATAAGCCTGTATGGATTCTCACTCCTACTTAATGTTGATGAGGGAGTTCGAGCCTTGTCAAGAACGTCGGCTACTGACAAAATAAGCCACAAACTAGTGGCTCATTTAATCAAAAAAAAGATAGTACCCAACTTAAGGATCAGTACCAGTTGCTTGCTGCTCCCTTCAAGATTGATGGGAAAGCCCAACATAGGATAGCATCTGAAGCGCCATGGAGCAACATCATTATCCAGAAGGCCTCCAAATGGTCGATCGAATCTGTAGTCCCATCGTAGCTCTTGAACTGGAAATGCTTGAAGTTCGGTGGGATGGGTTCTTGTATAATTTTTTGAAAAAAAGAAGGGTTAATGCAGATATCATTACCATGAGAGGAAAAAGCATGGTGGAGTTTCTCAATCCACTGATTCATTTATTATAGTTTTTGATCCAGGAGATCCTCACGATCGTGGATCTCCAAAGTCTTCTCACTGAATGGGGGCAAAGTCCCTCCAAGGGTATAATCATGATCGGAGCAAGGGCTCTCTACTCTCTGCTTCTCTTTTCCAAAAGTTACTGATCGACTCGCCCAAGTCAGTCATTCTTCGACTAGATCCTGAGGTTTCGAGAAAGCCTGCTCTGATCAGATTAGCACCGGAGGCCGCTATTGCTGCATGACCTGCACTACTTCAGTGACACCCCTAACTTGCTGGATTAGCTGGTTAAATTGCTATGCATCCACTACTGCTATCGGTGGAACTTAAGATGTCGGGGTTGAAATGGAGGTGGGCAGATCTAGATGAGGTCTAGCTGTGGAGGTGGTCGACCGTCAGCTGGAAGCCTTTCTGGAAGGCATCCTCGAGAGATTGGCTAGGAGAAAAGAACTTTGATGGAGAAGAAGAGAGATCTCTATTGACCATTCCTTTAAGAATAAGGGAATCTCAAGAGAAAGGGGCCCTTCCTCTAGCACCAATCATGTTAGTGCAAAATCTAGTTGATGCCGAAATCCATGCTAGAGTTGGAGAGGAGAAGGTCATCGCCGGCGACCTGCAATACAAATCTCGATCGGAGTCAGGGGTGGTAACTCTGATAAGATCCTCTAACGATCAAATCAGTTCTTTCAGCCAATAGAAATGGAGTGCTCAAAAAAGAAAGTAATAGAGTGTCGAGAGGAAGAAGTGAGCTTTCAAAAGAAAGCATATCTGGAGGATCTCTTATATAGATGAAGCCTGTAATAAACTAATAGTGAGAGTTGTAACCGCCTGGTAGTGGGCCGTTCAGAGCTACGTAGAGTTTGTTACAGAGGATAATATCTGTTGTCGTGATGTGCGAGCTAAAGTTCAGATGGGATGACTATAGGTAATGGAGCATCCCTCACTGATGTTGTTCTAGAGGAGCTTAGAGGTTCTCGAGATCAACTGTGCGTGGGTCATTATTCGCCATATTGAGAGTCAGTGCTGAGATCCTTCTAGACAGTCGAAAGGAGTTCGATGGAAGAAGAAGTTTGGAAGGAGTTTGATAGGTGGAGAAGTCCGATTGAAGGATAAGTCTGGAAGGAGTTCAGCTGATGGAGAAGTCCAACTGAAGGAGAAGTCCAAAAGGAGTTCAACTGGTGAAGAAGTCCAGCTGAAGGAGAAGTCCGGAAGAAGTTTGACTAGTGGAGAAGTCCAAAAGAAGTTCGACCGGTGGAGAAGTCCGACTGAAGAAAAAGTTCAAAAGAAGTTCGACTAGTGGAGAAGTCAAGCTGAAGGAGAAGTCTGAAACTCTCAACAGTGCATGGAAGTTCGTTTGGAGGAAGTTCTACCAAAAAAGGGCTGACTGCCTAGGATGGAGGAGCTCGACCACCACTGCTATTCAAGCTCATCTGGATGAAGTTCAGGGGGATCTTGTGAATTCGATCGAGACTCAATCTTGGTTGTCGCTATTGGATGGGATCATTCAACGATCAAATATCTAGCTGAACATCGACAGGAGCGGGTCTACCCCCAATAACAGTCCCCCCACTCCTAAGTTCAAAATTCAAAGGAGGGAGTATAGATGCAGCTGTCAAAGTTTTTTTTGGCTTTCCACGCTCCTCAGGACGAGCATCTACCATGCTGGCATCTACCACGCTGGCATCGAAGCTCTTTAAATTTGAAGTGAGTTCAAGAAGACAGTCCTTCAGCTTTCCCATCGCAACACTGCCCAAGGCACGGTGTAATTAAGGATTCACCTGTAGCTACTACTCTACCATGATGAGTGGGACATGCGGCACTCACAATCCGACTGAACTAGTTCTACCATCATAAACATCTCGAGCTCCCCTTGGCTATTTAAGGCCTTTTTCCACCTCTAGAATCCATTCTTGCCTGAGTCTTCTTTTTCCTTTGACACCTACTCTTCTTTCGTCTGAGATTTTCAATTCGTTCCTTCATCTTCCCTAGTTCCAGGTGTTCCTCCATCTTATTCGAATCACACCCATCATCTCTTTATCATTCTTAATCAACTTAGGTCAGTCTCTCAATATCTATTTTCAATTACTCTTGCCTCTTTTACTTCTTGTTCTTTCAATTTTTCGTACAAGTTTTTGCACTTCATTTTTTTCTGCTTTTTGGAGATTTTTTGAGGGGTTTACTTTGATCTATTCATCTTCTGAAACTTCTCAATCCATCGATTCTTGGAGCTCATCTAGACAAGCCTTCCTAGATCCTGCCCTCCTGACCAAGGTTGAGCCTAGGAACATGTCCCATCAGCCTTTCACTCCAGACACCATTCCTTCTATCCTTACTTCGAATGACCTCTTCTTGATCAGGATACAGTACGAATCCTATTGGTGCGAAATCTGGTTGATGCTGAAATCCATGCTGGAGTTGGGGAGGAGAAGGTCGTCGCCGGCGACCTACAAAACAAGTCTCGATCGGAGTCAGGGGTGGTGACTCTGGCAAGACCCTCTGACGATCAAGTTGAACACGGCCAACAGAAATGGAGTGCTCAGGAAAGAAAGTAGTAGAGTGTCGAGAGGAAGAAGAGAGCTTCTGAAAGAAAGCATATCTAGAGGGTCTCTTATATAGTTGGAAGCCTATAACAAACTGATAGTGATAGCCGTAACCATCTCTAAAGAGTCATTAGGATATTATTTCTATATTTCAAAAGACCATAATGTGATTATGAGTCGGCATGTCATCTTTCTTGAAAAATAATTTATTCAAGATAGCAGCATTAGAAAGTAGATCAAGCTCGAGGAGAAAGTCTCACAAGAGCAATGAGCTAAGGATCCTATGGAAGCAAATTAGGTTAAGTCAATACAATCACTACCTCCTCCACCTCATAGATCGGAATGAATTTTCCATCCCCCTGAGAGGTACTTAGGTACTATCTCAGAGAAAGTAAAGAAAATGTTCCTCGTAGGTAATGGGATTCATGGTGATGATCCTAAAACCTATGACGAGGCGATATCAGATATCGACTTTGAGAAATGGTTAAAGGCAATGAAGTCAGAAATTGACTCAATGCACTCAAACCAAGTCTAAATCTTGGTAGATCCACTAGAAGGTATAGTACCTATTGGATGTAAATTAATCTACAAAAGAAAGATTGGTGCAGATGAGAATGTGGAGATATTTAAAGTGAGATTAGTGGCAAAAGGATATAGTTAGCACGAAAGCATTGACTATCAGGATACCTTTTCGTCAGTAGCTATGCTAAAGTTCATCCGCACATTGCTTATTGTTACAGCCTATTTTGATTATAAAATATGGCAAATGGATGTGAAAATGGCATTCTTAAATGGATACCTTAAGGAAGATATCTATATGGAATAGCCGCTAGGTTTCACATCCAGTGATGCTGATCACAAAGTATGCAAGCTACAAAGGTCTATAAATGGACTTAAGAAAGCATCTTGGAGCTGGAATACTCGATTTAATGATGTGATCAAATTATTTGGTTTCATCAAAAATAAGGAAGAACCATGTATCTTCAAAAAAGTCAATGGGAGCACTATTGTATTCCTCATACTGTACGTGGATGATATCCACCTTATTAGAAATGATATTTTCATGTTGACCATAATTGAAATGTAGTTATCTAAAGAATTCTCCATGATAGACCTAGGAGAAGAATCCTTCATTCTAGGAACTAAGGTCTATAGAGATAGACCAAATAGGATGCTAGGTCTTTCATAGAAGATATACATAGAGGAAGTGCTGAAGAGGTTTAGCATGAAAAACTCTTAGAGAGGTTTGGTACCCTTCAGACATGGCATTCATCTCTCCAAGAAGATGTGCCCTAGCACAATTGAGGAGATAGAACATATGAGCAAGATCCCTTATGCTTGAGCAATAGGGAGCCACATGTATGCCATGTTATGTACACGACCTGATATAGCCCATGCTGTGAGTGTCACGAGTAGATATCAGTCGAATCTAGGTGAAGAACACTAAACTTTTGTGAAATGTATCCTTAAGTACTTGAGAAGAACTAAGGATATATTGTTGATTTTTGGTAATGGAGAACTCCAATTCCAGGGGTATACAGATTCGAATTTTATGTCCGATATAGATGATCGAAAGTCGACATCTGAGAGTCTTTTTGTGTGTAATGATGGTGCTGTCAGTTAGAAAAGTTTCAAGTAGAGAGTGATAGCAGATTTCACCATGGAAATAGAATACATCGCTATGTCAGAAGCTACAAAGGAGGCATTCTAATACAAAAAATTTGCCGTAGAAATTAGAGTGATGCCATCAGATGCCATTTATCTATACTACGATAATAATGGTGCTAGAGCTCTTGCTAAAGAGCTGAGGTCTCATCAGAAATCCAAGCATATCGAGCGATGATACCATCTCATCCGCGATTACCTCGAGAAGGATTATATCAAGGTCAAAAGAGTCAACTCCACAAAGAATGCGACAGACCCACTCACAAAATCGTTGGGCCAGTAGAAGATCAAAATCCACCTTGAGAAGATGGGACTTAGATTTGTAGATAATTGGCTTTAGGTCTAGTGGGAGTTTGTTAGATATGTGTGCCCTAGAAGCCGGAATTGGCTAAACACTTGTAATACACATCTAAGGGCAAAATTATAATTTTGACTATAAATAATAAAATGGATTATTTTCTATCATAGTGTATATTTGAAAGTGTCTATGATATATTCCTTGAGTTAATAGTAATGGTAGTTCATATTTTCAAGAGTTGAAAATTTAAGACATGAATTTTTATTATTAACTCATAAAATGCTTCCGACCGTAGGATCATCATGAGGATGGTGATTGATTCAAAAGCTTGGTGTATGATAGCTTCTTTAGGATAGATGAGTCTTGAGTCTATGGTGTAGAGACACCAGAGCAAGAGTACAGGTACTCGTTAGAGAATGAGGGCACTGAGTATGACCATCTCGAGCAGTCATTAGGAAGTCTACCTTCTCGTCAATGACTGGCTCGAAGCTGCAGTGGTGTGTCTAGTTCTTTGACCTGAGGTGCATCAGCAGTTCAACTTGAGGGTGTTATAGTTTGACTACACCATAACTTAATCACCTAGCCATTCGGAATCCTGAGGTGTATGTTGGCTATAGCATGTTCATTGTAGGAATTGGATTGCACCAATAGGGAATCTATCTACCTCGATAGATGAGGAGCAATCCTATGATGATCATGAGAATCATGTCCATAAGCCCATGACCATAGTATAGTGAAATAATAGAAAGAGTTTCTATTAGGATTTTCATATTGGACTTGAATCGAATGATTAATTCATATGATGGAAATTATGGTTTGATGAGATCACCGTAAACCTAATCCGATCAAGGCTCAAGATGGAGGAACTTAATCACACAGGTAATTGCACCAAGAGGTTCATTTTTAGTTCTGATGGGTTGCCACCATATGCTGCTAAGTGTCACTGGTGAATTTTGGAAGCAATTAGAATGATTTGGATGATTGATCATACTAGTTGTCTGAATCAAAAAAGTTTTGAACTATTGAAAGGTATTTTGATGATGTCGATGATAGAGATCATGACATATCTTATTATCATACAAAACTAAATCTAACTGGATCACACAAATAAGGATTTGGATCTGGATATCATCAATTGAACTAATCCAGTTCAATTGATTTGAATAAGATTCAATTAGGTTCAAGAAAATCATGTCGGCACACGATTGAGCCTGATATTCTCCTTCAACAATCATTAAAAGTTATCTCGACTGAGCCAAATATGTTTGGACTCACTCAAGAATCTTTACTTGGTCTAACTGGAGCTTGTCCAGGTCAGAAAAGGGTTATCTTAATTTATGAGATAAATTTGAGACAACACCTGCCATTTTCCATCATCTACTAAATCTTGTCTTTAGACTTTGATCAAATATTGACCTTTAACACTTAGACATCTACCCATGTATCATGCTAAATAGCAGAAAGGCAAGGGGTGCATGACTAGGGAGGCATGCACCCAAAGTGGAGAAGGATTGGAGTCCCATACAGTTGGGACTCTAGTTGCTTGTTGCTTCATACTAAGGTGGTGCCAAAGAGTCTTCTTTGACCAGTCTTGGCACCACCTAAGGAGATTTGTGAGGAACTCTAATCTGATTGGATCAGATGATATCATTCCATCAATCAAATTTAGATCTGATTGCATAAAGAACCATGATTGATCGGGATGATGTGGCACTGCATGGTGCAGCAGGATCTTTATAAACCCTGTCTACGCCTAGGATTAACATTCTCTACCCTTTGCCCATGCCACAAGGCTTCTCTGCCTCCCTCTCCATGCCACCTTCAGATTCTCTCTCTCCTCTCCACACCCAAGAAGCTTTGGGCTCAAGTTTGGTGTGATCCAAGCGAGAGAAAGGCGACAAGAAAGAAAAAGGCAGCACTGCTGCAAGAGACAACACCTAATCTTCAAAAGGTATTTTGAAGACCTTCAAGATCAGATCTAGATCTGATCTTTGGAGTACAGATTGAGAAGGAGAAATCTCTAGATCATGCCTGAGTAGATATTGGTAGAGGTCAGGCGCTTGCATGGCTACATCCAAAACCTCAGGCAAACATCGAGATCATCACAGGATAATAGGATTACCCATAACAAGATACAATTAAATTAGATTTAATTTAATTTATTTTTATTTTTATTTTATCAAATTGATAAAATTAGATCTGAAGAGTCTCAGATTTGATTTGGATTTAAGAATTTTTTTTTTGAAATATCCCTCTTGATCAAATCAGATTTGAACGAACCTAACCTAGAAAATAGGGTTTTCCCTTCAATATGAATATGATATTGGATTTGACATGTTTCCATATCCAAAGTCATATTGGGGATGCAGGCTGATTGCAGAATTGAATTGCATGATAATTTTTCACTGAAGAATAATTTTGATATTTTTATCAAAATTTCATATCTTTCGGGTAGACATGATATATTTCTAGACGTCAATCTTGTCTTGTAGGTTAGATCGAATTAAAGAGTTTAATTTGATCATCAATTAGAAAGGATTCTAATTGATTAAATTGGATCAGCTCAGTTTGATCTAAATTGGTTTGATTGATTTCTAATCAAATTAGGTCAAATCACATCTGGACCCATTGTTGGATAGATATAGAATCCAATGGGTCACACACAAAGAAAATTGATCAAGGATCTAATTAGATTAGATCATGTTTGCAAGTTGAACATGCTAGTACATGTTGTAAACCCTAACACTTACATTCGAATCGAGTTCAAATTTGGTTCCAATTTGAGCTAATTAGATATAATTTAATCAAAATCAATTTTGGTTTCTTAATTGGGTCGACCCTTGGCTTGTTGTCCAAGGGATTAAGTAGCTTCTATCAGCATCCCATGTGCCAAAGATTCTCTCTCTTGGCACGTGGGGAGTGGTTTATGTGCCAGGGATTCTTGGCGCAAGAAGAGATTTGGCACCACATTCCTTAATTCTTATCCTATTATTTTTACGTAACATTTGGTTACATGGTTTCAAATATGAGAAGAGGTGCATAAGGAGTCCTACAAATTAAAATCCTTAGTGTTTGTTTGAAAATTTGGATAAGGTCAAACTCCTAGCCACCCCCTCCTTTGTTGGCATCGCTTGGACCAAGTCTCCAAGGAATTTCATACTCCTTCCTGTCCCACACCCCATCTAATGTTGGCGCACAAATTGAGGGCCATTAGATGGCCTTGTGATTAGATCAAAACCTTTAAAAGGTGGCACCAAGTAGAAATCATTTTACGTAACATTTTTGGAAGCAATGGAGAATTAACTCTGAAGAGTCCTTCTGCATGAAGTGACTCTTGGATTTAAATTCTTTTGCTTCCATGTGGATTGAAATTATTAGATGGGCATGAGATATGTGATTGGATCTGAGAAATTGGGAGGGGGAGGCATGACAAATTTTAGGTGGCACCCCTACGTGAATTATAAATAGGGGGCGCACCAGGCTTCCATGAATCTCATCCCGATCCTTCTTTCTTACAACCCTCTCCCTATTGTCCAATTTCTCTCTTCCTTCCCTTATTAACACAAGGTCCTATTAAGGACAAGGAGTCTTCTTTAGGATAACGGTCTAGGAAGAAACATAAGGAAGACAAGAAGAAAAGAAAATAAGGAAAGGAAAGGCTAGGAGGAAGGAAGCAAGGCTAAGAGGAGGTTCTGCCCAAACTAAATTCTTACAGTAAGAATTTAATTCAAAGAATCAGTTTGAGAAGGTGTTAGAGGCTTGATCAAGTCTCCATGTGGATCAACATTGGAGGATGAACACATGGGCACTTGGTAGAACCCTTGCCAAACCTCTACCAGAATTCGTACTCGAATCAAGGTTTAGCGATTCATGTATGTTCCTATACCCTAAGCTTACATTATATTTGCATGTTATATGATTTTAGTTTAATAAGATGGTCCTGAGTTAGGATTTGATTTCAGGATTGTTTTATAAAATGCTTTGAAATCCATCCTTCCACCCTGGTCATAAAACCCTATGGTGGTTTTAGAGCCACCCTTATTAAGTTAAATCATATGATGTTATGCTTATAGTTTTATAGCATATTAGTAAATATGATATGATTATATTTAACTATATATGATTTAATTATGATTTACATCATTCTGTATGGTTGCTCTGGCATAGTGGTGCATATTCACTATGTGGTAAATGGTTGTCCTAGAATGATGGAATCTTAACATGCATGTTTGTTTGTTAATGTGAATACTTATGGTTTGTCATGATTGATGTGATCAATATATGCAAATGCTACATATGAATTATAATGATCATTATATTTATGTCATTTAATTAGAATGTGCATAGAGACTAGATAAATCCCTCTTTAAAACTATATTAAGTTGTAGTATAATTAACCAATAGCAGAACCAGTCTAGATGTATAATTGATTGATTGGTGTCTAGGAAAGTAGTTCATGATTGATAAAGAGAATGTGGTTTTTAATTAATTTTTTTATCGGGCTTATTTTAGTAGTGTCTAAGAAAAGCAACGAGGAGACCCCCATCTCTCTTCCACTTACCTGATTGATTAGATTAATTTAATTCTTGATGGGGTGCTTAGTGTTATATTCACTACATTAAGACCTTCCTTCCTTCATGCTAGGTCATTATCATGTCAAGAACCATATTAGATTCGTTGTGCAACCACAAGACCTATTATGGGGACTAACATAATATTGTTTTGGTGCATTAAGATGCTTACAGCATTTTGCATATACTGCTTTGTTGTGTAACCATAAGGGCGGTAATATTCAAATTTAACTGTATAGAAATGAAGGATTCAACTTAATTAAAATATTATAGTTTGTTGTGTAACCATAAGGCTATTAATATTTTAGAGGCTAGTATTACATTGAAAATTGCATGAGATGTAATTGGAAAGAGTTTCCTACCTTTGAACTTGTAAAAGATTTGTTGTGCAACCACAAGCCCTTTTATAAGAAATTAGGATCTCAATCCCACTAAGAAAATCAATTAGGGTTTCTCGATCATCATAGAAGAGGATTATGATGTCCAATAAAATAGTGAGAGACATCATTAAATTAAAGTCCTAATTTAATTATGTATGTCATCATGAGTTGTTTACTTATATAATATTCTTTAATTATGTAGATTAAATTCTATATGGTTTCTTCACTTTCACTGCGTGATATACTAGATTCAAATAAATTGATTGGTCCCTATTATGTGGATTAGTTGAGGAATCTAAAGATTATGCTCAATCAAAAAAAACTCTTCTATATTCTTGATGTCCTTGATCCTAAGCCATTAGGAGAAGATGCCATAGAGAAAGAAAAATCTACATATAAGATGTGGCAAAATGATTCTTTAACTATCAAATGCATCATACTAGCATCTATGAATAATGAGTTACTGAGGTAGCATGATGGCATGGACACTTAGTTGATATTGCTCAATTTAAAAGAGCTTTATGGAGAATAGAGTAGGACTGCTAGATATGAGATATCTAAGTAGTTATTCCATGCCAGGATGATGGAAGGATCATCGGTGCAAGACCACTTTTTAATGGTAATTAACCTGATCACTTGATTAGGTCAATTAGGTTTTGTAATGGATGCTGAGTTAAGTCAAGATTTGATCCTACAATCACTCCCGAAATTATTTTCTTAGTTTGTTATGAACTATCACATGAACAAACTGAATACTTTCTTGCTTGAGCTATTAAATATGCTTAAAATAGCAGAGAGCCATATCAAGAAGGATAAGACTTCTCTTCTTCTTATGGATGGGATCACAAAGAAGAAGGCAAGCAAAAAGGGTTCAAAGAGGAGGCTGAACTCAAAAGATGGTATAAATAAGAAGAAGAAGGGGAAGAAGACCTTCGATCAAGTGACCTACTTTTACTGTGGCAAGGCAGGTCACTGGAAGAGAAATTGCAAGACTTACTTTGCAACTGTGAAGACTGGTGCAAGTGTTGCGTCAAAATGTATGATAAGATACATACAATATTGTCATTAAATTCTTCTATTTCAAACTCTTGGGTATTGAATACCGCTTGCAGTTTTCATATCTGCAAATCTTTGCAAAGACTCTAGAAAACTAGAATTTTGAAGAAAGATGATTTTAAGCTCTACGACGCTTGAGGAGAGTCCATCCAAGTGAATGCTATAGGGATAAATATTCTAAAGTTACCTTCTGGGAAGATATTAGAGCTAAAGAATTATTATTATATGCCTAAGATCATTAGAAATGTTGGTGCAAAAAATGATGCTGATACTAGAGTTTGCTGGAGTTGGAGAAGATGAGGCCACCGATGAGACCTACAAGATAAAATTTAGATCGAAGGTGGGTGGCTCCGACAAGATCCTTCGATGCTCAAGTTAGTTTTCTGGCCAACAAGAAAGGAGTACTCAGGAGAATGTAAATGGAGATGAGAGCTTAGAGAGAAAAATATATCTGGAGGATCCCTTATATAGGCGGAGCCTATAATAGAATGAAAGTGACAGCCATAATAGAATGTTAGTAGGCCATTCGGATCATGTAGAGTTTATTATAGAGAGTGGGCTATCGTTTATTACAACTTGTAAGCAGTTGAGTTTCATTTGATGGAATTCAGATGAGAGGCTAGAATCATCCATGCTTGGTAGCAGGTTATTCATGTTGGGATGAAGAATTCGAGGTTAGACTAGCCGAACTCGAAGGTCAGCTTTCAAGTGGTGAATGATAGACTTGTGATTGGGTTTTGTTATGACTGCTCTTGACAACTTTGAGGAGCTTGGCTACCTTTAAGGTTGGCCGAGAGTGAATATGAATATTCAGGCTAGAGATTAAAGAGAAAGGGTAGTGGATTCTTCACTAAGGACTGCGGTCAAGGTTTCTTGGAGGAGTTTGGCTGGAAGTCGAGATAAGTCACTACCAAGACTCATGGCTACTTGCTGGCGCTATTCTGGCTGCTCCTAAAAGTTCAGCTACTTTCAAGATCGGCTACCATTCATAAGATGGTTTAAAAAAAATTGGCTAGAGAAAAATTCAGCTAAACAGAGTTCGATCGAAAAGAAATTTGGTTGGATGGAGTCCTTGATATAAAATTGATGAGATATACTATCATCCTTACTAAGAAAATTCGGCTACCTTCGAGATCGGTCAGCAAACAAAGTCGGATTGTAATGAGATTTGATACTCGATAGAGTTCTACCAATACCAGGATCAGAATTAGTTGGTTAATAATTTTTTTTACTATTTAAGTTTGTCTGGATAAAGTTCATCGTGCCTTTGGAGCATTTTACAGTTGTTGAAAGAGAGCTGACGATTGCAATTGAAAAGATCATCCAACACACATGGATTGAAGGTCAGCCTCCTTGAATTAGGTTGAAGTAGGAGAATAGCTTAGTTAGAGTTCGGTCATAATCATCACAACTCTAGGTAAAATCATACCAAGATCGAGCATCCTACTGGACTTCGGTGGGAGCTATTTTTGAAGAAAAAATTTAGATTTTTCGGATCAGGTTCGTTTAGATCTGATTGGATCAAGAGAGATATTATAAAAATTTTTCTTTTAAATTTAGATTAGATCTGAGATATTTCAGATCTGATTTTATAGATCTAATAAATAAAAATAAAAAATAAAATAAATTTGATTTAATTTTGTACCTTATTATTGGGTAATTAGATTATCCTATGATGATCATGTTGATTGCCTGAAGTTTTGGATCTAGCCATGCAAGTGCCTGGCCTCTATCAATATCTACTCGAACTGGATCTGGAGATCTTCTTCTTCTTTATCATCTCTCTAAATATCAGATCTGGATCTAATTTGAAGAATTTTCAAAAGTTTTTTTGAAGATCTGGAATTGTCTCTTGCAGCAGTGCTGCCTTCTTCCTTTCTCGTCATCTTTTTCTTGCCTGGATCGCACCAAACTGGAGCCCAAATCTCCTTAGGCATGGAGAGGAGAGAGAGGACCAGAAGATGGCATGGAGGAGGGAGAGGGGCAGCCTTGTGGTGTGAGCTATGGGTGATTCTCTCTAAAGCTTGGCGCAGATAGGTTTTTATAGACCCTACTGCGCCATGCAGCGCCACATCATCCCAGCCAATCATGTCACTTCATGCAATCAAATCTAAATCTAGTTGGTGGGATGACATCATCTAATCCAATTAGATGAGAGCCCCCTCAAATCATCCAAAGATGGCACCAAGATTGGTCAAAGCTGAGTCTTAGGCGCCTTCCTAAGTTGATTCTAAGAAGCAACCTAAAGTTCCATTTGTATGGGACTCCAGGCATCCCTATCCTTAAGCGCATGCCTCCCTAGGCATGCACCCCCTTCTTTCCATTTTCTAGCAAGGGGACAAGCCCCTATCTGCTCTCCTATGGTTGCATGACACATGGACAGATGTCTAACTATCAAAGGTCAACGTTTGACCAAAGTCAAAAGATAAAAATTGGCAGGTGACGAAAAATGCCAGGTGTTGTCTCCAATTTATCTCATAAATTAAGAGAACCCTTTTCTGACCTAGACAAGCTCCAATCAGACCAAGTAAAGGTACCTAAGTGAGTACAAATATAATTGGCTCAGTTGAGATAATTTTTAATGATAGTAGAAGGAGAACATTAGGTTCAATCATGTGCTAGCACAATTTCCTTGAACCCAATTGAATCTAATTCAAATCAATTGAACTGAGTTAGTCCAATTGATGATATCCAGATCCTAACCCTTGTTTATGTGACCTAGTTAGGTTCAGTTCTATATGGTAATGGGATATGTCGTGATTTCTATCATTGACATCATCGAAACACCTTCCGATGAATCAGAACTCTTCTAATTTAGACAACTAGAATGATCGATCATCTAAATCATTCTAATTGCTCCCAAAATCCACCAGTGACACCTAATAGTATATGGTGGCAACCAATCAAAACTAAAAATAAACCTCTCAATGCAGCTACCTATGTGATTAGGTTCTTCTATCTTGAGCCCCGATCAAATTAGGGTTAAGGCGAACTCGTCAAACCGTAATTTCTGTCATATGATTTAATCATTTGATTCAAGTTCGAATGTGAAAATCTTAAATAGAAACTCTTTCTATTATTTCACTCTGCCATGGCCATGGGCTTATGGACTTGATTCTCATGATCATCATAGGGCTGCTCCTCATCCACCGAGGTAGATAGATTCCCATCTTGATGCAATCCAGTTCCTACAATGAACATGCTATAGCCAACATACACCTCAGGATTCCATATGGCTAGGAGATCCGAGTAATGGTGTAGTCAAACTATAACACCCTCAAGGTGAACTACCGATGCACCTCAGGTCAAAGAACCAGACACACTACTGCAGCATCGAGTCAGTCATTGACGAGAAGGTAGACTTCCTTAATGACTACTCGAGGTGGTCACGCTCAGTGCCCTCGTTCTCTAATGAGTACCTATACTCTCGCTCTGGTGTCTCCACACCGTAGACTCAAGACTCATCTACTAAAGAGAAGCGATTGTACACCAACCTTCCGGATCAATCACCATCCTCGTGATGATCCTATGGTCGGGAGCATTTTTATGAGTTAATAATGATTATTCATGTCTTAAATTTTCAACTCTTGAAAATATGAATTATCATTACCATTAACTCAAGAGATGTATCACAGACACTAAATACACATATGTGATAGAAAATAACCCATTTTATTATTTATAGTCAAAATTATAATTTTGCCCCTAGAAGTGTATTACAAGTGTCAGCCAATTCTGGCTTCTAGGGCACATATATCTAACAATCTCCCACTTGTCCTAAAGCCAATTGGCTACAAGTCTAAGTCCCATCTTCTCAAGGTGGGCTTCGATCTTCTGCTGGCCCAACGGCTTTGTAAGTGGGTCTGCCACATTATCTGCGGAGTTGACTCTCTTGATTTCCTCGAACATAACCCTTCTCGAGGTAATCGCGGATGAGGTGGTATCGCCGCTCAATGTGCTTTGGAATTTTTGAGACCTCGGCTCCTTAGCAAGGGCTATGGCTCGCCATTGTTGTCGCAGTATAGAGGAATGGCATCTGATGGCATTACTCCGAATTTCTGCAGCAAACTTCTTATACCAGAATGCCTTCCTTTCATAGCTTCTGATGCAGCGATATATTCTGCTTCCATGGTGGAATCTGCTATCACGGTTTGCTTGGAACTCTTCCAGCTGATAGCACCACCATTGCACACAAACAGACTATTCCCAGATGTCGACTTTCGATCATCTATATCAGACATGAAATCCGAGTCTGTGTATCCCTGGACTTGGAGTTCTCCATTACCAAAGACCAACATCATATCCTTAGTTCTTCTCAAGTACTTAAGGATACATTTCACAGAAGTCCAGTGTTCTTCACCTGGATTTGACTGATATCTGCTTGTGACACTCACAGCATGGGCTATATCAGGTCGTGTACATAGCATGGCATACATGAGGCTCCCTATTGCAGAAGCATAAGGGATCTTGCTCATGCATTCTATTTCCTCAGGTGTGCTAGGGCACATCTTCTTGGAAAGATGAATACCATGTCTGAAGGGTATTAATCCCCTCTTAGAGTTTTCCATACTAAACCTCTTTAGTACTTCCTCTATGTACATCTTCTGTGAAAGTCCTAGCATCCTATTCGGTCTATCCCTATAGACCTTAATTCCTAGAATAAAGGATGCTTCACCTAGGTCTTTCATGGAGAATTCCTTAGGACAACCACATTTTTGACTGATGTCAACATGGGAATATCATTCCCAATAAGGAGGATGTCATCCACGTACAATACGAGGAAGACAACAGCGCTCCCACTGACCCTTTTTGAAAGACACATGGTTCCTCTCTCATTTTTGATGAAACCAAACAATTTTGATCACATCATTGAAATGAGTGTTCCAGCTCCGAGATGCTTGCTTAAGTCCATATATGGACCTTTGCAGCTTGCAAACCTTGTGATCAGTATCACTGGATGTGAAACCTAGCGGCTGTTCCATATAGATATCTTCCTCAAGATATCCATTTAAGGAATGCCGTTTTCACGTCCATTTGCCATATTTCATAATCGAAATAGGCTGCAACAGGCAAGCAATGTGCGGATGGATTTTAGCATAGCTACTGGAGGAAAAGGTATCCTGATAGTCAATGCCTTCGCGTTGACTATAACCTTTTGCCACTAGTCTAGCCTTGAATGTCTCCACATTTTCCCATCTGCACCAATCTTTCTCTTGAAGATCCATTTACACCCAATAGGTACTATACCTTCTGGTGGATCTACCAAGGTCCAGACTTGGTTTGAGTGCATCGAGTCAATTTCTGACTGCATTGCCTCTAGCCATTTCTCAAAGTCGATATCTGATATCGCCTCGTTGTAGGTTTTGGGATCATCACCATGAGCACCATTACCTACGAGGAACATTTTCTCTACTTCCTCTGAAATAATACCTAAGTATCTTTCAGGGGGATGGGAAACTCTTTTCCGATCTACGAGGTGGAGGAGGTAGTGTTCTTATTGGCTCAACCTGATTTGGTTCCAATTTGGTCCTTAGCTCATTGCTCTTGTGAGACTTTCTCATCAAGCTTGAATCTGCTTTCCAATGCCGCTATCTTGAATAAACTATTTTTCAAGAAAGATGGCATGTCGACTCACAATCACATTGTGGTCTTCTGGAATGTAGAAATAGTATCCTAATGACTCTTTAGGATATCCTATGAATCGAGCTCTAAAGGACCTAAACTCTAACTTGTCCGCTTGTTGTCTTTTGACATGAGCCGGACAACCCCAAATTCTGAGATGACTCAGACTTGGTTTCTTACCATGCCATATCTCATACGGTGTGGTAGGAACGGTTTTAGAGGGAACCCTATTCAGTAAGTATAGATTGAAGTTAACAATGAATGTCCCCAAAGAAAATCAGGGAGGTCTGTGAAGCTCATCATGGATCGAACCATATCCAATAGAGTCCGATTTCTCCATTCTGAAACCCCGTTGAGTTGAGGTGTTCCTGGTGGAGTCCATTGAGAGACTATGCCATTTTCCTTGAGATAGTCTAGGAATTTTCGGCTAAGGTATTCACCTCCTCGATCTGATCGAAGAACCTTAATGGGTTTTTCAGTTTGTTTTTCTACTTCATGTCTGAATTCTTTGAACTTTTCAAAAGCTTCAGACTTGTGTCTCATAAGATACACATACCCATACCTAGACAGATCATCGGTAAAGGTAATGAAGTAGACAAAATTGCCTCTAGCCGGCACATCAAATGGGCCGCACACATCAGTATGTACTAGGGCAAGGAGATCTGTGGCCCTCTCCCCATGTCCAACAAAAGGGAGTTTAGTCATTTTGCCTTGAAGACAAGATTCACAAGTTGGATATGACTCAAAAGTCAATGGACTCAATAGCCCATTTTTCTCCAATTTGTTGAATCCTATCTTCTGCTATATGACCTAATCTCAGGTGCCATAGATATCTGTCGTTTGGACTATCCCTAGGTCGTTTGGCATTCACGTTTTGCTCGATAGTTAAAACAGGTACATCAATATGTAACTGATAAAGACCATTAATAAGGAAACCATTTGCAATTTTATTTCTTTCATAAAGAATGTTACAATGGTCCTTAAAGAAGGTGATCACATAACCTTCTTGTGCTAAGCATGAAACAGAAATCAAATTCCTGCTAGCTGCAGGCACATAATAACAGTCTTTTAAAACTAAGTCTAAACCAGATGGTAATCGAAGAGGGTATGTTCCCACGGCTACTGCAGCAACTCTTGCTCCATTACCGATGCGTAGGATCATGTCTCCATCCCTCAGCCTCCTGCTATCCTCAAGACCCTGCATAGAAGTGCACAGATGAGCACTAGAACCAGAGTCAAGCACCCAACTGGATGCAGAAGAAATCGTAAGGTTAGACTCAATAACGAGCATACCTCCAGAAGGACCTTCCTTCTTGTTCTTCAGGGTGGCCAGGTAAGTAGGGCAGTTCCGCTTCCAATGGCCGTCGCTGTTGCAATGAAAACACTTTCCTTTGCAGAGATCTTCTTCTTCAGCTCTTCTTTTTCTTCTTTCTCTTCTTTCTTTTTTCTTCTTCTTTCCTTCCACCTTCTTTTTTCACAGACTTCTTTTTCTTTCCATAAGACTTTCTTTTGGAAGAAGTCCATTCCATAGCAAGAACTGAGCCTTTAGAACCTTTCATAGAAAGCTCAGCGGTAACCAGCATATTCATTAACTTCGGCCAAGGAATTTTGAAGTTTATGCATGTGGTAATTCATGATGAATTGCCCATATGCATCAGTCAAGGATTGCAGAATAATATCATTCTGCAGATCCAAGTCCAACTTCACACCGAGCTTCTCAAGCTCTTCCATGTCCTTGATCATTGTCAGACAGTGATCTTGGACTGACTGCCCATCACGCATCTTAGCCTTAAAAAGTCATTTTGTGACTTGATATTTGGCTGCGCGACTCTGTTCACCAAACATCTCCTGTAGGTGAGCCAACATTTGGCGAGCAGTCCCGATATCTTCATGTTGGCGCTGGAGCTCATCAGACATCGAGCCCAACATGTAGTATCTGGCCTTATTATCTTCGTCAATCCATTTTTTCAGAGACGCTCTCTGTTCAGTGGATGGACGAGCTGGTAATGGTGGGAGGGTCCTGGTCCAAAACATGGGTTAACTTCTCAAAACCCAAAATAATTTTGTAGTTCCTGAGCCAATCTTTATAATTGGGTCCGGTCAGTCTATGTGTGTCCAGGATACGTGCCAATGGGTTGGACGCAGACATTTTCCTGTAGAGAGTCAAAGATTCTAGTTAGATACTGTAATTTTGACTTGACCAATTTGTTTAGAAGATTTTATTTTTAAACAAATTAGCTCCCACTATTTTCTTCGGATCCCTACACTCCCTCTGTAGAGATGCAAAAATCTCCATGATTAATGATTTTCTAGTGGGTGGTGCGGTCTCACCAACTGACTCATCACCTCACCTAACAGTTATTGGTGATGGGTTAGCCAATGAGTGAACAACTCTTGTTCAATGATTCTCTAATCATGGTGCACCCAAACTTGGTCTCTAATTCATGAATCTCACCGTATCCGAAATATTGATCCACTCCTTAGTTAAGTCAGACCCACCATTTGCATAGACTGGATTCCTAATTGAGTCTCTCACCGTATCCAGAATATTGAGCCCAACTCATCCTCCAGCCCATAGCATCCAATGCCTAATAGACATGGTTGCATCTTCCTAGTGCAACTGAGCCACTGTATCCAATTGAGAACAATCAATCCCGAAAAGGGCCCGCGTACATCTACAATGGTGGAAGACCTCAGACTTAATCTTTTCTTAGGGAGAATTGATTCAGGTCTCACTTAAACTAGACTTGGCATAGTCATAACAATTATGACTAACCTAGATGGCATGGGTTAGCTCGAATTATTGACCACCTCAGATCAGAACTGTGTCAACAGAATATGGCCACGTAAGTAAGTGAGACCAGGTGGAAGGGAATATGCCATTAACTCGCATAAGAATGCATTCGAGTCGAGTAGCTTCCAATTAAAAACTAGTCGATCGTATCTGCCAAACTTACCTTAGACACCAAATTGTTGAGCCAGAACCAATTGGGTTAGTCCTACAATCCAGACTCTAACCTCTGAGCCTAATTAGGTCTTGCTTGATCGATCACTCATGTAACTCGATCTTGACCCAGACTTAATCCTATTAGGTAGTCAATTTAAGCACTGTTGATCCCATCTAACCAACTCTTGATTCGGTTCGATCAACCACTTAGACCTAATTGAGCTACCCAAGTTCCGAACCCAATTTTATGAATATATCTTAGATTTAAAATTATCAATTTTAGACCTAACATATATTTTATAATCTTAATTCTTAATTAAGTTTAGGGTTCACAAATAAAACATGTGTATAAAATCCTAGAGTTTCAAGATCTAGGATTTTACAGAAAATAAGTTCTTAATTTTTGATTAAGGACGAATGCGCAGCACCCCTACACATCATAAGAATACTCCATCGAATGAAACGAGAGGGCATTTAAATCCTACTTTGTTCTTATGACTGGACAGCCAAGGAGAATGCCTTAATCAAAAATATAAGACTACAAAACTAGTTAGATCTACATCATATATCTCATATATATAAAAATTGATCTAACTTTAAACATATTTTGCATACATCTCATGTATCATATCATGCATATTTTTAGATCTAAATTATCTTATAATTATCTAAAAAATTAGATTTAAATTGATCTACATCAAAATAAATTCTAATCTAGATAATTATGTAGAACTATTCTACAACTAGAATAAACATGCATTCATCATATCTCATATGATGCAAAAATTAAATAATTTTATTTACTACTTTTTAGATCTTATTATAATATTTATAACATCAAAAAATAGTAAATAAATGGATCTAAAATCATGACTTTAATCAAATTAAATCAAAGATCATGCAAGACTATGTATAGAACAATTCAATTTTACAGCTAGTCATGCATCTTATAAAATTTAGATCTAAATTATTTAATTTTAATTTTTTTAATTTTAGATCTAATCACATCTCATGTGATATCTAAAATTATTTAATTATTAAATTAAAAATAATTTTAAATTAGATCTAAATAATTTATAAGAACCTAGCTTTGATACCAGTTGAAGGAAAAATTTAGATTTCTCGGATCAGGTTCGTTCAGATCTGATTGGATCAAGAGAGATATTTCAAAAAAAAAATTTTAAATCTAGATTAGATCTAAGATATTTTAGATCTAATTTTATAGATCTAATAAATAAAAATAAAAGATAAATTAAATTTGATTTAATTTTATACCTTATTATTGGGTAATTAGATTACCCTGTGATGATCCTACTAATTGCCTAAAGTTCTAGATCTAGCCATGCAAGTGCCTGGCCTCTACTAGTATCCACTCAAGCTAGATCAGAGATCTTCTTCTTCTTTATCACCTCTCTAAATATCAGATCTAGATCTGATTTGGAGGATCTTCAAAACTTCTTTTGAAGATCTAGAATCGTCTCTTGCAGCAGTACTGCCTTCTTCCTTTCTCGTCACCTTGTGGCATAGAGGAGAGAGAGAACTAGAAGATGGCATAGAGGAGGAAGAGGGGCAGTCTTGTGGCATGGGCTATGGGTGATTCTCTCTAAAACTTGGCATAGATAGGATTTTTATAGATCCTGCTGCGCCATGCAGTGCCACATCATCCCAGCCAATCATGTCACTTTGTGCAATCATATCTAAATCTAATTGGTGAGATGACATCACCGGATCTAGTCAGATGAGAGCCCCCTCAAATCATCCTTAGGTGGCGCCAAGACTGGTCAAAGCTGAGTCTTAGGTGCCTTCCTAAGTTTATTCCAAGAAGCAACCTAGAGTCCCATCTGTATGGGACTCCAGGCATCCCTAGGGAGGCGTGCACCCCCTCCTTTCCATTCATAGCAAGGGAACAAGATCCTATCTACTCTCCTATGATTGCATGACACATGGGTAGATGTCTAAGTGTCAAAGGTCAATGTTTGACCAAAGTCAAAAGACAAGAATTGACAGGTGATGGAAAATGGCAGGTGTTGTCTCCAATTTATCTCATAAATTAAGACAACCCTTTTCTGATCTGAACAAGCTCTAGTCAGACCAAGTAAAGATATTTGAGTGAGCACAAATATATTTGGCTTAGTCGAAATAACTTTTAATGATAGTAGAAGAAGAACATTAGGTTCAATCATGTGCTAGCACGATTTCCTTGAATCTAATTCAAATCAATTGAACTGAGTTAGTCCAATTGATGATATCCAGATCCTAATCCTTGTTTATGTGAATTAGTTAGATTTAGTTTTATGGTAATGGGATATGTCATGATCTCTATCATTGACATCATCAAAATGCCATTCTATGAATCAAAACTCTTTTGATTTAGACAACTAGAATGATCAATAATCTAAATCATTCTAATTGCTTCCAAAATCCACCAATGACACCTAGCAGTATATGGTGGCAATCCATCAAAATTGAAAATGAACCTCTTGATGCAGCTACCTATGTGATTAAGTTCTTCTGTCTTAAGCTCCGATCAGATTAGGATTAAGGCAAACTCGTCAAACCCTAATTTCTGTCATATGATTTAATCATTTGATTCAAGTCCGATGTAAAAACCTTAAAAGAAACTCTTTCTATTATTTCACTCTGCCATAGCCATGGGCTTATGGACTTGATTTTCATGATCATCATAAGGCTGTTCCTCATCTACCGAGGTAGATAGATTCCCTTTTGGTGCAATCCAATTCCTATAATGAATATGCTATAGCCAACATACACCTTAGGATTTTGAATGGCTAGGAGACCGAGTCATGGTGTAGTCAAACTATAACACCCTCAAGGTGAACTACCGATGAACCTCAGATCAAAGAATCAGACACACCACTACAGCTTCGAGGTAGTCATCGATGAGAAGATAGACTTCCTTATGATTGCTCGAGGTGGTCACGCTCAGTGCCCTCGTTCTCTAACAAGTACCTGTACTCTCTCTTCGGTGTTTCTACACCATAGACTCAAGACTCATCTATTATAAAGAAGCGATTGTACACCAATCTTTTGGATCAATCACCAATCTCATGATAATCCTACGGTTGGGAGCATTTTATGAGTTAATAACAAAAATTCATATCTTAAATTTTCAACTCATAAAAATATGAATTATCATTACCATTTATGTTAGATATATGTGCCCTAGAAGCTAGAATTGGCTGACACTTGTAATACACTTCTAGGGGCAAAATTGTAATTTTGACTAAAATCAATAAATAGGTTATTTTCTATCACATATGTGTATTTAGTGTCTGTGATACATCCTTTGAGTTAATAGCAATGATAATTCATATTTTCAAGAGTTAAAAATTTAAGACATAAATAATCATTATTAACTCATAAATTGCTCCCGACCATAGGATCATTGCGAGGATGGTGATTGATCCGAAAGGTGGGTGTACAATCGCTTCTCTTTAGTAGATGAGTCTTGAGTCTACGGTGTGGAGACACCAGAGCGAGAGTACAGGTACTCGTTAGAGAACGAGGGCACTGAGCGTGACCACCTCGAGTAGTCATTAGGGAGTCTACCTTCTCGTCAATGACTGACTCGATGCTGCAGTAGTGTGTCTGGTTCTTTGACCTGAGGTGCATCGGCAGTTCACCTTGAGGGTGTTATAGTTTGACTACACCATTACTCGGTCTCCTAGCCATATGGAACCCTGAGGTGTATGTTGGCTATAGCATGTTCATTGTAGGAACTGGATGGCATCAAGATGGAATCTATCTACCTCGGTGGTAGAGGAGCAGCCCTATGATGATCATGAGAATCAAGTCCAGAAGTCCATGGCCATGGCAGAGTGAAATAATAGAAAGAGTTTCTATTTAGATTTTCACATTGGACTCGAATCGAATGATTACATCATATGACAGAGACTAGGGTTTGACGAGTTTACCTTAACCCTAATCTGATCGGGGCTCAAGATAGAAGAACTTAATCACACAGGTAGCTGCACCAAGAGGTTCGCATTCAGCTCTGATGGGTTGCCACCATATACTGCTAGGTGTCACTGGTGGATTTTGGGAGCAATTAGAATGATTTAGATGATCGATCATTCTAGCTGTTCGAATCAGAAGAGTTCTGATCCATCGAAAGGAGTTTCGATGATGTCGATGATAGAGATCATGACATATCCCATTACCATACAGAACTGAACCTAACTGGGTCACACAAACAAGGGTTTGAATCTGGTGATCATCAATTGAACTGATCTAGTTCAATTGATCTGAATGAGATTCAATTAGGTTCAAGAAAATCGTGCTAGCACTCGATTGAACCTAACGTTCTTCTTTTGCTATCATAAATAAGTTGTCCAGACTGAGCCAAAGGAGTTTGTGCTCAATCAGAGGCCTTCATATGGTCTGACTGGAGGTTGTCCAAGTCAGAAAAGGTTGTCTTATTTTGTAAGACATTACCTGCCATTTTTGGTCACCTGCCATTTCTTGTTCTTTGACTTTGGTCAAAAGTCTACCTTTGACTGGTCAAATGTTGACCATTGACACTTTGACTTTTGACCACATGTCATGCACCTATTGGAGAGCTGGTGGGGGCCTGTCCCCCTGCCAGAACCTGGCAAGGAAGAGGGCGCACGCCACCCTTGGCGTGTGCCCAAGTTGGAGGCGCCTAGGAGTCCCTGTTGGACAGGGACTCCATCTCCTTTTTGGATTCCAATTAGAGTTCTCCTAAGAACCAACTTTGACTGGTCTTAGGCACCCTCTAAGGAGGAATCCAGGGGACTCTATTCCCACCAATCAGATTTAGATCTGATTTCACAAAGAGTTGTGATTGGTTGGGAAGAAGAGGAGTTGGATCACAGACTTAGTCTATAAATAAGACCCTGCGCCCAACTCAGATTAAGTATGATTGTAATTGAGAATTGAAAATCCCCATGCCCCAAGGCTGCCTCTCCCCTCTTCCTCCATGCCAAACCCACCTTCTCCCTCTCCTCTCCACATCCAAAAGTGTTTTGGATTCTTGGTTGGTGCGATCCAGATCAAAGAAAGGCGACTGAAAGCTAGAAGGCTGCACTGCTGCAAAAGGACGAACTGCTGATCTTCAAAAGGAGTTTTGAAGATCCTCCAGATCAGATCCAGATCTAATTTTTGGAGGTGTGATAGAGAAGAAGAGGATCTCCAGATCTAGCCCAAGTGGATACCAGTAGAGGCCAGGCGCTTGCGTGGCTAGATCCAGAACCTTCCGCTGCAAACAGGAATCATCAACAGGGTAATAGGATTACCCAAATTTAGGTAAATTAAATTTGATTTAATTTATTCTTATTTTATTTTATTTATTAAAATAATAAGAATCAGATCTGAGACACATCAAGATCTGATTGGGATCAAGAGAAAAATTTTTGAAATATATCTCTTGATCTGATCAGATCTGAATGAACCTGGTCCGAAAAATCAAGATTTCCCTTCAATTTACTCAAGGGATGTATCACAGATACTAAATACACATATGTGATAGAAAATAATCTATTTTATTATTTATAATCAAAATTATAATTTTGCCCCTACAAGTGTATTATAAGTGTCAGCCAATTCTGACTTCTAGGGCACACATATCTAATAATTTTATCTCCAACAAGAAATATTATATCTATATGTTTATTGTTAAAATAAGATTATGAAATAGATGTAATGAGCAATGGTTGCTCAATTAAATATTCTAATAAAATTATTTATTCTAGTATTTTTGATAATGTTATTTTAACTCTATCTTCAAATGATAATGTTTTTCATATTGATGAAAATAGAAAGTGAAAGAGAGAACATGTTGATAATACTTTACTTTGGCATTGTTGATTTGGTCATATAAGTGAGATCATGATTAATAAGTTATACAAAGAGAAGTTCTTTGATCCTTATGATTATGAATCATTAGAAACTTGTGAATCTTATCTTATGGATAAAATGACCAAGACTCCATTTAGTGGACATGGAGAAAGGATAAGTGAGTTATTAAAACTTGTACATATAGATGTATGTGGTTTTATAATAAGTCAAGCCAGAGGAAGATACTCTTACTCTATAACATTCACTGATGATTTATCTAGGTTCAGATATGTGTATCTTATAAAATATAAATTTGAAGTCTTTGATAAATTTAAAGAGTATCAAAGTATGGTCGAGAAATAAATTTAAAAAAATATAAAAATTCTTTAATCAAATTGAGGAGGAGAATACTTATCTAGTAAATTTCTAGACTATCTTAAAGTAAAAAAAATTTTCTCTAAATAGATCCCTCCTTGTTGGTGCAGAATCTGGTCGATGCCGGATCGAGCTGGAGTTGAGGAAGAAGAAGTCGCCGTCGGTGATCTGTAAAATAAAATTTCATCTGGAGTCGATGGTGGTGGCTCAGGTAGGACCCTCCGACGATCAAATCAGCTCTTCTGGCCAATAGGAATGGAGTGCTTAGGAAAGAACTCAGCAGAGTTTTGGGAAGAAGAAGAGAGCTTAGAGAAAATGTATCTAGAGGATCCCTTTTATAGATGAAGCCTAGAGCAAACTAATAGTGACATTCGTAGCCATTAGGTAGCTGGCCATTCGAAGTCATGTGGGGTTAGTTATGGAGAGGGTCACTGCCTGTAGCAGACTGATAGTAATAGCCATAGCCATCCAGTAGCTGGCCGCTCAGAGCCGCATGGGTTTGTTATGAAGAGGGGCATCGTCTATAGTAGACTGATAGTGATAGCCATAGCCATCCAGTACTAAGTCGCTTGAGGTCATGTAGAGGGGTGAAGAGCTTTGACGTATGTCAATTTTAGAGAAGTTTAGACTTCTAAAGAAAATACGGCTAGAGGGGATCATCCGGATGGAATACTACTTAAAATCTGGAAGTAATCCACTAAAAAAATTTAGATGAAGTTTGACTAATGGAGAAGTCCAGAAGGAGTCTAACTGGTGGAGAAGCTCGATGATGGAGAAGTCTAGAAGGAGTTCGACTGGTGGAGAAGTTCATCTAGAGGAGTTCGATCGATGGAGAAGTTTGGCTAAAGGAGAAGTTTGGAAGAAGTTTGGCTCCTGGAGGAATTCAACTGAAGGAGAAGTTCGGTAGGAGTTCGACTTCTGAAGGAATCCGATCGAAGGAGAAGTTTGGAAGGAGTTGGGCACCTAAAGGAATCTGACTGATGGAGAGGTTCGAAAGAAGTTGGGCTCCTAGAGGAATCTAACGATAGAAAAGTCCAGAAGGAGTTTGGCACCTGGAGGAATCTGACTGATGGAGAAGTTCAAAAGGAGTTCATCTCTTGAAGGAATCCAACTGAAGAAGATGTCCGAAAGGAGTTCGATTCTTGAAGGAATCCGACTGAAGGAGAGGTCCGAAAGGAGTTGGGCTCCTGAAGGAATCCGACTGAGGGAGAAGTCTGGAAGGAGTTGGACTTCTGAAGGAATGCGACTGAAGGAGAAGTTCGAAAGGAGTTCGACTCATGGAGGAATTTGACTGAAGGAGAAGTTCGAAAAAAGTTCGGCTCCTGGAGGAATTTGACTGAAGAAGAAGTTCGAAAGAAGTTGGGCTTCTAGAGGAATCTGATTGAAGAAGAAGTTCGAAAGAAGCTCGACACATGGAGGAATTTGACTGAAGGAGAAGTTCGGCTCCTGGAGGAATCTGACTAAAGGAGTAGTCTGGAGGGAGTTTGGCTCCTGGAGGAATCCAACTGAAGGAGAAATCTGAAAGAAATTTGGCTCTTGGAGAAGTCTGGATGGAGTTTGGCCGATGTAGGAGGTCGAAAGGGATTCGATCGCTGGAGGAGTCCAAGAGGGGTTCGGCTGCTAAAGGAGTTTGGCTGGGGTTCGACCGCTGGAGGAACAATTGTCGATCGAAGCTCTTCCGTGATTACCACTGGACTTCGATAGGAGCGGGGCTTATCCCCAACACTCCTTATATACTATAATTAAATAGTATAGCCGAGAGGAGGAATCGCATCTTATTAGATATGGTGCAGTCCATAATGTGCTTCATGGAATTATCCATTTCCTTCTAGGATCATGCCTTAGAGATCATAGTATATATCTTGAATAGAGTACCTTCTAAGTCTATTTCTAGCACTCCATAGGAGATATGGAGAGGTAAGAAATGTAATCTTAAGTATCTTAAGATATGGAGATGTCCACATATGTCCAAAAAGATTTTGGACATAAGCTAAATACTAAAGCAGATAAAATATCTATTTGTGGGATATCCTAGATATAGTATGGGATATCTATTCTACCATCCTACTGAATAAATGGTCTTTGTAAGTAGACATGCCACTTTTATGGAAAAAGAGTTTATCCTAGAAAGAGGCAGTGGGAGAAATATTGAACTTAGTGAAGTTCAACATAAATAAATAGAAATTTCTCAACCAAATAAACACATAAATAAAGAAGAATCAGAATACACAACTCTTATCCGTAGGTCTGATAGAGTGTGACATGCACCTATGAGGTATGGATTCATTATTAAGAATAATGAAACCTAAATCATTGAAAATGATGAACCTCTAATCTATATGAAAGCTGTCATGAGTAAGAACTCAGACAGATGGCTAGATGCTATGAAATCCAAAATGGACTCCATGTACATCAACAAAATATGGACTTTGGTTGATGCACCAGAGGGTGTAAATCCTATTGGATGCAAATTGATCAATAAGAAAAAGATTGGAGCAGATGGCCTAGTTGAAACCTATAAAGCCAGATTGATGGCTAAGGATTTCAGGCAAAAAATTATAATGAAACATTCTCACCTATTGCCATGCTCAAATCTATTCGAATTATGCTCACCATAGCAGCATACCATGATTATGAAATATGGCAAATAGATGTGAAGACCGCCTTCCTTAGTGGTTTCCAGGAGGAGGAGGTTTACATGTCATAGCTAGAAGGATTTATCTCAGGTGAGAGACCAAATCAAGTATGCAAGCTTAAAAAATCTATTTATGGATTAAGGCAAGCTTCAAAGAGTTAGAACATCCATTTTGATGTGATAGTCAAAAAGTTTGGCTTCATCAAAAATGTGGATGAACCTTATATGTACAAGAAGACTAGTGGGAGTGCCATAGTTTTCTTAGTTATGTATGTAGATGACATACTCATTAGAAATGATATCTCAATATTTCAATCGATCAAATTATGGCTATCAAGTAAGTTTTTATGAAAAACTTGGAAGAGGCCTCCTATGTACTTGGTATTAAGATCTATAGGGATATATCTAAAAGGATACTAGGCTTATCCCAGTCTAGGTACATTGACTTATTGCTGAAGAGGTTCAGCATGGATGGAAGTAAAAGAGGTTACTTATCCATGAGTCAAGGTACACATCACTCTAAGAAGATGTCTCCTGAGACTCCTCAAGAGAGAAATAGAATGAGTTCTATTCCTTATGATTTAGCAGTAGGTTCAATAATTTATGCCTTGTTATGTACCAAGCTTGATGTTGTTTATGTCTTAGGCATAGCTAGTATATTTCAAGCTAATCCAAGAGAGGATCATTGAAAAGCAGTGAAAAATATTCTAAATACTTGAGAAGAACTAAGGATATTTTTCGATATATGGTAGATCTGATCTTAAACTAGAACGATATTCTGACTCTAGTTTTCAATCAGACCCAGATGATAGAAAATCCATTTTAGGGTATGTGTTTACTCTAAATGATGGAGTAGTGAGTTAGAAGAATTCCAAACAACAAATTATAGCTGACTCAACCACTGAGGCATAGTACATAGCTACAAGTGAAGTCGCTGTTAGATATATGTGCCCTAGAAGCCAGAATTGGCTGACACTTGTAATACACTTCTAGGGGCAAAATTGTAATTTTGACTATAATTAATGAAATGGGTTATTTTCTATCACACATGTGTATTTAGTGTCTATGATACATCCTTTGAGTTAATGGTAATGATAATTCATATTTTCAAGAGTTGAAAATTTAAGACATGAATAATCATTATTAACTCATAAACAGCTCCGACCATAGGATCATCACGAGGATGGTGATTGATCCGGAAGGTTGGTGTACGATCGCTTCTCTTTAGTAGATGAGTCTTGAGTCTACGTTGTGGAGACACCGGAGCGAGAGTACAGGTACTCGTTAGAGAACGAGGGCACTGAGCGTGACCACCTCGAGTAGTCATTAGGGAGTCTACCTTCTCGTCAATGACTGACTCGATGCTGCAGTAGTGTGTCTGGTTCTTTGACCTGAGATGCATCGGCAGTTCACCTTGAGGGTGTTATAGTTTGACTACACCATTACTCGGTCTCCTAGCCATATGGAACCCTGAGGTGTATGTTGGCTGTGACATGTTCATTGTAGGAACTGGATTGCATCAAGATGGGATCTATCTACCTCGGTGGTAGAGGAGTAGCCCTATGATGATCATGAGAATCAAGCCCAGAAATCCATGGCCATGGTAGAGTGAAATAATAGAAAGAGTTTCTATTTAGATTTTCACATTGGACTCGAATCGAATGATTACATCATATGACAGAGACTAGGGTTTGACGAGTTCACCTTAATCCTAATCTGATCGGGGCTCAAGATAGAAGAACTGAATTACACAGGTAGCTGCACCAAGAGGTTCGCATTCAGCTCTGATGGGTTGCCACCATATACTGCTAGGTGTCACTGGTGGATTTTGGGAGCAATTAGAATGATTTAGATGATCGATCATTCTAGCTGTTCGAATCAGAAGAGTTCTGATCCATCGAAAGGAGTTTCGATGATGTCGATGATAGAGATCATGACATATCCCATTACCATACAGAACTGAACCTAACTGGGTCACACAAACAAGGGTTTGAATCTGGTGATCATCAATTGAACTGATCTGTTCAATTGATCTGAATGAGATTCAATTAGGTTCAAGGAAATCGTGCTAGCACTCGATTGAACCTAACGTTCTTCTTTTACTATCATAAATAAGTTGTCCTGACTGAGCCAAAGGAGTTTGTGCTCAATCAGAGGCCTTCATATGGTCTGACTGGAGGTTGTCCAAGTCAGAATAGGTTGTCTTATTTGTAAGACATTACCTGCCATTTTTGGTCACCTGCCATTTCTTGTTCTTTGACTTTGGTCAAAAGTCTACCTTTGACTGGTCAAACGTTGACCATTGACCCTTTGACTTTTGACCACATGTCATGCACCTATTGGAGAGCTGGTGGGGGCCTTGTCCCCCTGCCAGAACCTGGCAAGGAGAAGGGCGCACGCCAAGGGTGGCGTGAAGCCCAAGTAGAGGCGCCTCTAAGGAAAGTCCTTGTTGGACAAGACTCCATGCTCCCTTTTGGATTCCAAATCAGAGTCTATCTAAGATCCAGTTTGATTGGTTCTTAGAGCGCCCTCTAAGGAGGAATCCCAGGGGTCCTCTATTTCCAACCATAATTCAGATTAAGATCTGAATTTCAGCAAAGGGTTTTTGTGAATTGGTTGAGAGGAAGGAGGAGTTGGGATTCAAAGAGGTCTAATAAACTAAGACCTCTGCGCCGCAACCTATAAAAAGTTTTATTGAAAGAGATTTCCAATGCCCAAAGGCTGCTCTCCCCTCTTCCTCCATGCCATATGGTCTCTTCTCCTCTTGCTCTCCCCACTCCAAAAGGTGTTTTGGACTTAGTTGGTGCAATTCAGATCATAGAAAAGGCGATCAAAGCAAGAAGGCTAACCTGCTGCAAAAGGATGACTTGCTAGATCTTCAAAAGATTTTGAAGATCCTCAGATCAAGATCCAGATCTGATTTTTGGAGGTGTGATAGAGAAGAAGACGGTTCTCCAGATCCAACCTAAGTGGATCAGCGGTAGAGGCCAGGCGCTTGCGTGGCTAAGATCCAGACCTTTCCGCTGCAATAGGGATCATCTAACAGGGTAATGTAGATTAACCCAATCAGGGTAAATTAGATTTGCAATTTAATTTATCTCTTTTATTTTATTTATTAAATATAAGAATCAGATCTGAAACATATCAAGATCTGATTAAGGTCAAGAGAAAATTTTTGAAAATATATCCTCTTGATCTAATCAGATCTGGACGAACCTTGGACCGGGAAATCAGGATTTCCCTTCAACTGGTATCAGAGCCATGGTTCTAAGATTGTTTTAGATCTGATTTTTAATTTTATTTTAATTAGAAAATAAGTGATTTCAGATTCACATGAGATATGATAGATCTGAAATCAGAAAAATTAAAATTAAATGAATTTGGATCTAAGAAATGAAGATAATGCATGACTAGTTTCTAGAATAGAATAGTTTCTAATAGAATAGTTTTGCATGTCTTTGATTTTAATATGATTAAATCATATTTAGATCTCTTATTTACTATTTTTCTGATATTATAAGTGTTTATAATAACATCTGATAAACATAAAAATAAAATTATTTAAATTTTAAATATCATATGAGATATGAAGAGTGCATGACTAGACTAGTTGTAGAATAGTTCTAACATAATGTTCTAAATTAGAGTTTATTTTTGATTAGATCAATTTAAATCTAATTTTTTTAGAATTATTAATGAGATAATTTAGATCATGAAAACAATGCATGATTTGATACATGAGATGTATGCAAAATATATTGCTTGATTAGATCTAACTTCTATATGATGAGATATATGATATAGATCTGATATGTTTTTGTAGTATACATGTTCCTGATTAAGGCGTTCCTCTTGGCTGTCGGTCATAAGAACGAAAAGGGTTTAAAGGCCTCTCTTTCATTCGATGGGGTGTTCTTATAGACGTGTAGGGGTGCTACGTGTTCGTCCTTAATCAGAAACCCAAAACTTACTTTCTTCTGCAAAATCCTAGATCCTGAAACCCTAGGATTTATTATCATATTTTATTTATGAAACCCAACTTAATTAAGATTAAGTTTATGAAAATATTAATTAGGTCTAAAATTGAGAATTTTCAAAGATCTAAGGACATATTCATAATACAACTGGGTTCGGGCTTGGGTAGCTCAATTAGGTCTAAGTGGTTGATCAAACCGAATCAAGAGTTGGTTAGATGGGATCAACAATGCTAAATTGACCAGCCAAAGGATTAAGTCATGGGTCAAGATCGGTCAGCGATCAAGCCAAGACTAATTAGGCTCAGAGGTTAGAGTATGGATTGATAGGCTAACCCAATTGGTTCCTGACTCAAAATTTGGTGTCTAAGGTAAGTTTTGGCTACTAGACGAAACCGATTGGTTTTTTTAATTGGAAGCTACTCGGACCTGAATGCGTTCTTGTGCGAGTTAAACGGCATATATTCCCTTCCACCGGTCATCACTCTACCTGCCCAATATCTGTTGAACACAGTTCCTGATCTGAGGTGGTCAATAAATCAGAGCTACCCATGCCCACCAACTATAGTCATAATTTGGTTTATGACTAAGCCAAGTCTAGTTAAATGAGACCTGAACTCAATTCTCGCCTAAGAAAAGTTAAGTCCGAGTCTTCACCATTGTAGATGTGGTGGGGCCCTTCCCGGGTTGATTGTTTCAGGACTGGATACAGTGCTCAGTTGCATCGGGAAGAACGCAACCCATGGTCTATTAGCATTGGATGCTATGGGCTGGAGGATGAGTTGGGCTCAATATTTGGATTACCGGTGAGAGACCCAATTAGGAACCCAGTTAATGCAAATGGTGGGTATGACTTAACTAAGGAGTGGATCAATATTCCGGGATACGGTTGAGATCCATGAATTATAGACTCAAGTTTGGGTGCACCATGATTAGAGATCGATTGAACCACAAGATTGTTCACTCATTGGCTAACCCATTCACCACCAATAACTGTTAGGTGAGGTGATGAGTCCAGTTGGTGACGACCGCACCACCCACTAGATAATCAATCAACGCGGAGATTTTTCGCATACTCTACAGAGGGATGGTGTAGGGACCCAAGAAAATAAGGTGGGAGCTAAATGTTTTTTAAAATAAAATCTCTAACAACAAATTGGTAAGTAAAAATTACAGTATCTAACTAGATCTTTTGACTCTCTACAGGAAAATGTCTGCGTTCCAATCCACTGGCACGTGATCGCTAGACACACAATAGAACTGACTGGACCCAATTATAAAGATTGGCTCAGGAACTAACAAAATTGTTTTGGTCAGAGAATTAACACAGTGTTTTGGACCAGACCCTCCCACCTTACCAGCTCGTCATCCACCTGAATAGAGAGCGTCTCTGGAAAAAAGGATTGACCGAAGACAATAAGGCCAGATACTAATATGTTGGGCCGATGTCTGATGAGCTCCAAGCGCCAACAATGAAGATATCGGGTACTTGTGCTCGCCAAATGTTGGCTCACTTACCAGAGATGTTTGGTGAACAGAGTCCGCGTAGCCAAATATCAAAGTCACAAAAATGACTTTTTAAGGCTAAATCGTGATGGGCAGTAGTCCCAAGATCAACGTCTGACTGATCAAGGACAATGGAAAGAGCTGAGAGCTCGGTGTGAAGTTGGACTTGGGATTTGACAGAACCGATATTATTCTACAATCCTTGACTGATGCATAGGGCCAATTCATCAATGAATTAACCACACATGCATAAACTTCAATTCTTTGGCCGAGTTGATGAATATGGCTGGTCTTACGCTGAGCCTTTCTATGAAAGGTCTAAAAAGGCTCAGTTCTTGCTATGGAACGGACTTCTTCCAAAAGAAAATCTTATGGAAAGAAAAAAGAAGTCTGTGAAAAAGCAACAGGTAGAAGGATTCAAAGAAGAAGAAGGCAGAACCACAGAAGACAGGTAGATGGCAAAGGAAAGTGTTTCCATTGCAACAGCGACGGCCATTGGAAGCGGAGAACTGCCCTAACTTACCTGGCCACCCTAGAACACAGAAAGGAAGGTCCTTCTGGAGGTATGCTCGTTATTGAGTCTAACTTCATTTGGGACGGTTTCTTCTGGATCCAGTTTGGGTGCTTGACTCTGGTTTCTATTGCTCATCTTGACAGTTCTCTAATGCGGGGTCCTTGAGGAATAGCAAGGAAGGCTGGGGATGGAGAACATGAATACCTACGCGTCGGTAAGGAGCAAGAGTTGCTGCCGTAGCCGTGGGAAACATACCCTCCTGCGATTACCAATCTGGTTTAGACTTAGTTTTAAAAGACTGTTATTATGTGCCTGCGCTAGCAGGAATTTGATTTCTTTTCAATGCTTAGCAACAAGAAGGTTATGTGATCACCTTCTTTTAAAGGACCATTGTAAACATTCTTTAGAAAGAAAATAAATTGCAAATGGTTTCCTTGTTAAATGGTCTTTATCAAGTTGCATATTGATGTACCATATTTTAACTACGAGCAACTGTGAATGCCAAATGAAACCTAGGGATAAGTCCAAACGACAGATATCTATGGCAACCTGAAGATTAGGTCACTATAGCAGAAGATAGGATTAACAAAATTGGAGAAAAATGGGCCTAATTGAGTCCAATGACTTTTGAGTCATATCCACATCTTGTGAAATCTTGTCTTCAGGCAAAAATGACTAAACTCCTTTTGTTGACATGGGGAGAGGGCCACAGTAATATAAATTACTCCTTGCCCTAGTACATACTGATGTGTGCCGACCAATTCGAATGTGCCGGGCTAAGGCAATTTATCTACTTTATTACCTTACCGATGATCTGTCTAGGTATGGGTATGTGTATCTTATGAAAGACCAAACAAAAGTTCCTGAAGCCCTTTGAAAAGTTCAAAGAATTCAGACATGAAGTAGAAAAATAAATTGGGAAAGAACGCCATTAAGGTTCTTCGATCAAGATCGAGGAGGTGAATACCTTAGCCGGGAATTCCTAAGACTATCTAACGAAAAATGGCAATAGTCCTCTCAATGGAACTGCCACCAGGAACAGCCTCAAGCTCAACGAGGTTTCGAACAGAGAAATCGAACTCTAATTGGATATGGTCGGATCCATAATGAGCTTCAAGACCGTCCCAGATTTCTTTGGGGACATTTCCAATTATTAACTTCTATTATTTACTAGAATAGGGATTCCCTCTTAAAACCGTTCCATACCACACCGTATAGAGAAATATGGCACGGTAGAAACCAGTCCTGAGTCATCTCAGAATTTGGGGTTGTCCGGCTTATGTCAAAAAGACAACAAGCGGAACAAGTTAGAGTTTAGGTCTTTAGAGCTCGATTCATAGGATATCCTAAAGAGTCAATTAGATACTATTTCTTACATTCCAAAGACCATAATGTGATTGTGAGTCGACATGCCATATTTCTTGAAAATAGAATTTATTCAAGATAGTGGCATTGGAAAGCAGATTAAGATTGATGAGAAAAGTCCTCACAGTGGAAAGAGCTAAGGACCGAAGTGGAACCAAATCAAAGGTTGAGCCATAAGAACACTACTCCTCCACCTCGTAGATCGTGAAAGAGTTTCCCATCCCCCACTGAAAGATCTAAGGGTATTATTTCAGAGGAACGTAGAGGAAATGTTCCTCAATAGTTAATGGTCTCATGTGATGATCCCAAAACCTACACGAAGGTGATATCAAGATATCGAACTCCGAGAAATGGCTTGAGGCAAATGAAGTCAAAAATTGATTCGATGACTCAAACCAAGTCTGGAACCTTGGTAGATCCATCAGAAGTATAGTACCTATTGAGTGTAATTGGATCTTCCCAGAGAAAGATTGGTGGCAGAATTGGGAATTGGAGACATTCAAGGCTATGACTGGTGGCAAAAGGTTTATATCAACGTGAAAAGGCATTGACTAATCAGGATACCTTTTTCCGGGTAGCTATGCCTAAAATCCCATCCGCACATTGCTTGCTGTTGCAGAAGCCTATTTCGATTATGAAATATGGCAATGGATGTGAAAAACGGCACAATTCTAAATGGATATTGACGGTAAGACATATCCTTTATAATGAACAGCCGCTAGTTTCACATCCAGTGATACTGACATAAAAGGTTTGCAAGTGCAAAGGTCCATATATGGACTAAGCAAGCATCTCGGACTGGAACACTCGTTTCAATGATGTGATCAAAAAGATGGTTTCCATCAAAAAATGAAGAGGAACCATTGTGTTTCAAAAAAGGGTAGTGGGAGCGCTGTTGTCTTCCTCTGTATTGTATTCGTGATGAAACATCCCTCCTTATTGGAAAATGATATTACCCATGTTGGACATCAGTCAGAGTGGTTGTCCCTAAGGAATTCTCAGACATGAAAGACCTAGGTGAGCACCTTTATTCTAGAAATTAAAGGTCTATAGGGATAGACTCGAAATAGGAATCTAGACTTTTCCATAGAAAATGTACAAGAGGACGTACTAAAGAGGTTTAGTATGGAAAACTCTAGAGGGGATTAAAATACCCTTCAGACATGGTTAAATTCCATTTTCAAGATAGAATGTGCCCCGCACCCTGAAGAAAATAGACACGGCATGAGCAAGATCCCCTTTGCCTTCTGCAATAGAGAGCCTCATGTATGCCATGGCTATGCTAACACGTCGACTGATATAGCCGCAATGCGTGAGTGTCACAAAGCAGATATCAGTCAATCAGGTGGAACAGAACACTGAAACTTCTGTGAAATGTATCCTTAATCACTTGAGAAAGAATAAAGAATATGATGTTGTCTTTGGTAATGGAGAACTCCAAGTTCAGGGATACACAGACCCTCGGACTCATGTCCGATATAGATGATCGAAAGTCGACATCTGGAAGTCGTTTGTGTCAATGGTGGAGCAGTCATTGGAAGAGTTTCCAAGCAAACTGTGATACAGATTTTCCACCATGGAAAGCAGATTATATAAGCTGCATCAGAGGCTGCAAAGGAAGCATTCTGGTATAAGAAGTTTGCTGGCAGAATTGGAAAGTAATGCCATCAGTATGCC